>JAHWFP010249154.1:0-13733 GCA_023313725.1 Lithobius niger
TACAGTAGGCTAGGCACCAGACCGAATTCGAATTACAGCATGAGCACAGATGTAAACCAAAGGAAGAGAAAGACAGCACAACACCTAAACAAGACAGTCGAAGCGTATCCAACACCTTTTAAGAACTGTCGAAAATTTGTGAATAAATTTGTGTGTTCTGTTTGTGAGAATGAGCGTTTTAAACGTACCTGTTCAAAGTTTTATGGAGAACTCTCACAGTAGCAGACGTTCACTTCCTGTATTTAATTTCTGTGATAGCTTTTGCAATGGAATCGCTTCTTGCTCTCAAGTTGCATGTTAACATATTAACTTCCAAGCCTAGTAAATCGGATTACACTCTTTCAACGATTGTGCAATCCATCCTGGCCTATGCTGGACATTATTTCGGCCCCCTGCAATGGTCAGAGGTTTCCCAGTTTGAATCCCGTGGTTTGCCTCTTCCCTTACAGGGCTTCTTTCTCCTTAAAAAAAAAAAAACGTCATGTAAGATTCAAAATTAAGCGGATGCATCTATATCAGCATTAGTTTGCTTCAGATGACTTCATACTCCCAGAAATTTATTTTAAAAAATAGTTGTAAATTAGTCTTTTTTTTTGCCTTTCTTTTCATCTGTTTGTAAGTTAAAGTGGCAATGTCACGAAATGAAAGTCTGCAGAATCTGGCAACATCTAGGGCTATCTAGTACTTGCTTGCATCAAACGAAGGAATGCCCAACGCCATTTCTTTTACCGAAACAAATAAGCCACGTGTCTCTTTAAATATTGAGTAAAAATTTAGTACGTCGTCGTGCACCAGGTAAAAAGCTGTAAAGATTAACAATATCACTGCCGCTAGATGGTGTCACGCTAGATCCGTAAATAAGTGAGGCCTCACACATAAAGTGCCCTCCCCCCCTTCCCTTTTCAAGCTCCCAGCTGAAGCCATAGTATGCCCAGCATGGTATGTCCCAGCTGAAAAGGCACAATTTTACTAGGTAATTCCAATCAGAAATTCCTAGAAACCTTTACAAGCCACAATCAACATGAACACAAGGCACCACCAGGTCCTATTCCCGAAAATGCCAGGGGTGGCTGAAGTCAGGCTCGAACCAGGATGCCATTGCCGGAAACTGTCACAGTCTCGTGAATTCTTCTTCCCACTCCCGTGAGTCCCCTCTCATACTTATCACACACAAATGATATCACACAAGGGAGGGAGGCATCATTTGTATAGTGTATGTTTTCCCCACCTTTTTGGTGGGTAACCACTTACTATCTTTGCAAGAAATACTCAACTTATAAATAGGTGGCACCTAAATCACCACTTCTGGTTCTCCAGGATCACATTGTCTGAAATTGTCGCAATCTCGTTAATTCTCCTTCCCACTCCATTATTGCTAGTGTGCAAGGTCCACTTTAGCTCTTTGTAAATCTATTACAACTGGCGACAAGTGGGATTGTAATGTAACTTAAACTTAAATTTGGCCTTTATTCCACCCAGTATGCCCGTGTCTGGTGTGGGTTACTGGGGAAGTTATAGAAATTTACTAGCTTCACTGGAAATCTGTAGGAATTCTTCAGACCAAGGCTGGATTGGGGGGAGGAATTGTTTGAGGTGGCAGCTCAAATTTAAGTTCCCCTATCCAGCAGCTGTAGTGTTCTGTATTCATATTCGGCCGGGGTGAGCCAGCTGAGGTCTGGTGGATTAGTAACATCACTCAGTGTTACCACAGGTATTTGGTGCCCTATGCAGTGCAACACAAAATTTCCACTGTAGGGGTGAAAAGCCACGCCGAAATTCGAAATTTGAAAAGTGCCACTTAAAGGTACCCTTCATTACGACAAGGGTTGGTGTGTAGCACAGGGCGAGCTTGTGATAGATTCAAGGGTTATAAATTGCGTTTAAAATGGTTTAAATGTTGTTAAATACTTAAAAATGTTAAAAACGTTAAATTACTTAGTGACTAGAGGCAACAAAGGTGATTAAAACGTTAAATTCTTTGAAACATTCAGTCGTTAAACAGTGTTGAGAACGTTAAAGTATTGAAGCAGAATGAAATACTGAAGTGTAACAATGTTGGAAACTAGTTTTATTTTTATTTGACTAAGTTTAAAAAGTGTGAAAAAGGTGTGAGTGCACGTTTTTCTAAAAAGAGTATAAAAGTTTAAAAGCTTACTTGCAAGCTTGAGTTGAGTAAAAAGCTGAAATAGTTAAAAGTTTAAAAGTAAAAACTTATGAAATATTTACAAAAGCCATCTAATACTTGGGCTACTTAGCGAGTCCAAATATTTAGCGACTGTGCATGGTGTGATTTATGCAGTGTTTTAAGGCCTAGCCACGCTAAAGTGACTAGAGCACTTTTTTAGTCCAGTCATCTCACCTTTGTGCGAGGCCTCCTAATTACGCATGCACTGCCACTGCCGGGAGGTGGCTTAAAATTTACAAAAGGTTAATTAGCGTTAGTGTCACTAATTAAATTTGACCTAGCTGGTTGTGCTAAAACCACGCTGGGTTTGATTGTAAGCTTTAATGTAAAAAGTAAGCAAGTAGCTATTGAAAGTCTTTAAATTTATTAAAACTAGTTTAAAAACTAGGTTAGCATTACTTTAATACTTTAATTGAAATCTAGTGAATTGAATTCGTGTTCTTCCTGCAGCTTATGAGTAACGAAGATAAATTCTAAGTAACATTTAAAGACGCAGCTTATGAGCAATGAAGATGAATTTTAAGTAAAATTTAAAAGACGCAGCTTATGAGCAATGAAGATAAATTCTAAGTAAAATTTAAAGACTCAGCACAGAAAACTGGTTGTGAGTGGGCTGAGAGTTTAGACACTACCTTAACTTTAGAATCGTCTGGTTCTGAAACAACAAGTTAGGCGGATAGTGACAAAAGCGTCATAATGCCACCAAGTACATTAGCCCATAAAAATAGAGGAGTTTGACTACTATACTGAAACTTGGGCAGTGTTTTTTGAAAGAGTAGAGCTAAATTTCGCCCTTATGATGTACTTGCGGACAAACAAGTTGCTATTTTGTTAACATGCATTGGTGCAAGAACATAATTGCGCTTTATTGCGTAATTTGGGTGCACCAGACGCACTTGCTACTAACACATTAGTGCAAATTAAAAAAAAAAAGTAGTTTGCGTCCAAAAGCTAATTATTCATGTGAGAGAGTGCGTTTCAAAAACGAGAATTACATACTGGAGAATCGATTGCTAGTTACATTACGGAATTAAAATGGCTAACAATACAAAACAAACATGGAACTGCAAACGGGACTAAATTGGAAAACATGATGAGAGATAGGTTCGTTGTGGGAATATGTAGCCCGGACACACAGAAGCAGCTGTTAGCATTAGACCAACATATCGCAACATTTGCCGTAACATTTATCGTAACAGCCTGCACATTTGCATTGATACAAGAATTAGCCGTAAAGAATGCATTTAGCTTTCATGCCTCTGCTACCCACCAATGAAAAATAAATATCACAATTTTAGAAGTCGCAATGACAATAAGGGCTTCTATTGCAGTTATCAAAAGCATGTGAAAGTAGTCTGCAGGTATAGGAAACACAAATGCTTGGGTCATGCTTGGGTCATTGAGCACCTAATCCGTGTCTTTAGGTCTGAAGGTACAGTATCCCCGGTAAAGAGAATTTATCATCCAATTTTTATCATGCATGCCTGTCTCGTACAAGCCTTCTTTCAAGCGACTGCTGGGGGAGGCGGGGGAGCAAGTTGTGAAATTGGAAACAGTTAATCACTTCCTATCTTGGCTGACCAGCTAGAAATGTTTACTTTGAAAGACAAGTTCTTAGCAACAGATTATCGCTATACTAATGACGGCTGACCAGGCACGATTGAAAGTCATGATTTGAAACCATTTTTTTGCTAGAAAACACAAGTTCTCCTTAGAAAGCAAAACTATCTTTTGAGCGCATCGGTAGATTATTCCTGAAAAGTTAAAACCACAGGTCCTTGCTGAGCTACGTCTTGGGCCCTGTGGCATGCTAATGATTAAGTCTCTTGCTCGCTTTTACATATGGTGGTCTAAAATTTATATTGAGCTTGAAAACACTGTTAAACAAAATGTCAAACATGTCAAATAAGCAACAGTAGTGGAGTAACTGGCAAAAAACACGTGTGGGAATGACCCGCAAT
Source organism: Lithobius niger (assembly GCA_023313725.1). Classification (NCBI taxonomy): domain Eukaryota; kingdom Metazoa; phylum Arthropoda; class Chilopoda; order Lithobiomorpha; family Lithobiidae; genus Lithobius; species Lithobius niger. The sequence goes on from JAHWFP010249154.1 coordinate 4,147, forward strand.
AGTATGAAGTTGTCTTCGTACGGATTTTTGTGGCCCATTTAGGGAATATGTTTCTTGTTATATTAGATGCACATTCAAAACTGGAACGAGTTGACTACTGAAACTGTGAATGCCACAAGTTTTATTGCTTTCAAAAAGTATTTAGATTTACAATATGATTGTATACAGTGTCAACATTCTTGCAGTTAGTTTGTTTTAATGGTTTTTTTTGAGGGGGGGGGGGGCAATTCGTTGCCCTTTTCTGTGGATGTCGTTTTAATGCCTTTAGGTGCTGCGACTAACTTAAATAAATAAATAAATAAAATTTTCTTTCGTGTATATCATGAATTTGACAACAAGCTCTAGCGTTATTAAAATCTTTTGAGACTTATTTGCAACATTCGGGTCAGGTAAGATTATCGTGTCTGATAATGAACCCCAGTTCATAAGTAAAAAAATGTGAAATGTTTCTAAAAGAATGAAGCATCCGTCATGCAAGATGCATGCTCCTATAGGACAATGAAAGCGCAGACAATTTGGTCCGTAGTTTGAAATGCTCCATGAAAGCCAGTATTTCACAAGGCTTGCCTGTTTAAAAAGCACTACTAAACTTTCTATGCAAGAACGAAATGTACTTCACACCACTATGCAAGTCTGTCCGTCTAAACTATTCCTAAAACATAATGTCCGTACACGTTTATTGTTGATGATTCCATCAACTGATGATAAGGATGAAAAGGCTCAAAACCGTCAATTAAAACCTACTATTCGTTAACAAGTACTAACCTTTGAAGTTGGTGACCAAGTCTACAGTACAAGTAATAGACCAAACGGATAGATTGCAGGATAAGTAATTTCAAATGATAGCGAATATCATTTTCACATGAAAACAAACTGAGAGATGCCTGACATCACTCAATGGCATGATAATGCTCTCTTTAGCTCACTAGCGGGAGCTACCGCTCAAGGGAGAATTGGAAATAGTATATCATTCTTTTCCCCCGCTTTGCCAAAGAGCTAAAGTTCACGTTCTGAACACGAGATTACACCACACTCTCCTCTTAAATCACCAGGAAAAAATATCTACACTGAAAATATATCATCAAGATATATATAATCAAGAAATATATCATCACTGAAAATATATCATCAAGAAAGCTGATGGTATATTGTGAAGTGCCAGGCCCAAGTAGGCCTACTGTACATGTATCTGCACACATTAAAAAAACTCCACAGAACCTGGACTTGTAGGCATCATGAGGAGTATTTGGAGAAGAGATAGCCAACATTTCTTTCTTTCAGTTGGCGCATTTATACTTATTTTATTGTAAATATATAGGCACAAATAAATTTACAATATAGTATTTATCCCTGTTCAATGCTGCCTCTTCGCCACTAAACCTGTGTGGGTCTCATCATTATTGCAAGTGCGACTAGGTCCACTTTAGCTCCTTGCAACATATTGAAACTTGTGTACGTTCTCCAATTATTTTGGATTTATACTTTTTAGTTGTATGCTTTTTGGCCAGGTTCAAAATTATTTATTTATTTATAACAATAATAAAAGAGAATTTACTACAGTAACTGGATTGCAGATGGAAGGATTGTGAGCCGCTGACAACGCACCGGTGAATGGGGAGGCGGGAGGGTGGCAGCAAGAAGCTCTCCCGAGGAAAGTGGACAGATTCGCTGCCAACAGTTCCCTCTGAAAGCCACTTTCTGAGTCTACGCAAACTTTTGTCAAGGAACGAAGTGCATTCCAGACGGGATCCACCTGCATTGCAAACAAGTATTTGCGACAATCAAGTCTGGATCCCCTAGTTGCAAGTTTTCAGGGTAACCCCGAGTCTGCAGAACCAAGTCGAAAAAGGGAAGGCTTTATTGAAATTAGGTTGTGCAGGATCTTATATGAAAACTATGGAGAGAGAAGCACTTATGCGGTATAATTTCATAAAAGCCTGAAATGTGCACAAAAAAAACAAGAAACAACGTTTCGATGATGAAACCTAATGACGAAGAATGTTTTCTTCGAAAAGTAGCTTTTTCTGCTCATTTTAGGCTTTTACTAAATTAATCAGGATCTTATATGTCAGGATAAGATCAAATCTTAGACATCACAATTCCAAAAGTTCAATATGGTTTACGTTGCGAAGTCCAGGGAGGTCCTTAGTAAATCTTCTCTGGATGGACTCGACCAAGTCAATACCCTTGTCCAAATACGGGAACCACACCGGAGTAGCACATACACGCAAAGAGCAAACAAATGCCTTAAATGCCCAACCCTCAGTTTGCAGTTGTCTAGATGTAAAGCAGCGATTTACCACTCACTGTTAACCTAGGGAAGGCCGAGGAATACACTCTCCAACAATGAAAGGAAGATTTCAGGTCACCTGTGACCTAAATGGCCGTATCCCTAAATTCATCCACAAAGGAAGATTCTCCGTCAAACATGTAACAATACTCCAGGCATGCAGATCCGATGGACTTACATTACGAAAGAGGTAGAGGCAGCTACCATAAGTTTGACCAGCTGAGTATATTGTGAATATCAGACTCAAGTTCAGAGGAAGTACCCGTTGTTAAATTTTACGTTCCGATTTTGACGTCATCCCAAATTTAGCCTCGTATGATGGAGAATGCGGCATGTCAAGGTCGTTAACATAGACGAAAAAAAGAATGGGGCCAAGCACCGAGCCCTGGGGAACGCCACTTGGGGCTGGACTAGAGAGTATGCTCCGCCCTAATCTGCTGGACTCGATTTTCGAGAAAGGCAGCTAGCTAGTTCAATAGGTGGCCGGATATACCTACAATCACCGAGTTTTGTAACAACTTGCGATGGACCATCAATTCAAAAGCTTTATTGTATACAACATCACTTTGGACTCCGATGGGCAACACCTCTGTCCACCGATGGAGAACACTCACAAGCTGATGTGTTGCGGATCGGCCAGGCAGAAACCCAAATTGATGATGCCCAGTAATTGGTGGGGGTGTTAAGAATAGCACAAGTGTGTCGCGTTTGACCGCTACCATGACTTTACACGCCACACAGGTAAGTGCAACCAGTCTATAATTGTCAGGGTTAGAGGGAGCCTCTTTTTTAATTTAAGAAAACGATGGCGTTTTCCCAAATATCAGTTATTTATAGTAACATACACTGTTAGTTCCTAAACAGAATGTGATAGTACTGCTGGGTTGGGTTCGCAGTAGGTGTTCATGTGCCATCCCAACATTACCTAGCACAAATAGGAGTCGCCTTTGCTGGTTTACAAACGTTACCCAAGTTCTCTATCTTGGATGATTACTGGCTGTCGTAGTCGAGCACGGCATCTCGTTTGGCTCTCGACGTGACGTAGAGCTAACAATAAGCTCACTCTTCTTCATAAAGTTGCACATGGGAATACCATCATTGGTGCTGAAGATCGTTTCGCTAGGCAACACTTTTGTGGTGAAAAATGATCACTCTTAAAACTTTGTGTTTAGCAGGTGATTACTGACTTCTTCAGATAATCCTTCTTCCGAAGGACTATCACTGAGTGGAATAGCCTGCTGAAGAGTGCGTGAACAACTCTAAACTCTCTAACTTTAAATCATCTCTTAGGAGAGTGGTTAACTTATTGTGTTTCAGTTTGCGTTTTAGCTTGAGATGTACATTTCGTACATGTACATTTCGACAATCTCGTCAGAGTGTTTTCTTTTAAGTATTTAGGTCACATTATAACTGAATCTCTTAACGATGACTCTGATATTGAGTGCTGCCAGCGCATTTATTTTAAGATGTTTTAGTTGTTTATACCACAAGTTCAAGCATGTTGATGTCCATGTGTTTGCAAAATTGTTTACTTCATGATGTGTGTTTTATGGTGGTGCACTTTGGGTTTCGCGTACTAAGAAGGCTCTTGACACCCTCCGAACCTTCTATCATAACTGTGTTAAGAAGTTTGTAGGGGTGCCAAGATTTTCCTTGAGTCATGCAAGCAGTATTGCTGCTGGGGTTGTTCCCTTTGAGGTGATGTTAGGTGGGCGATTCATTAATTGGTATTGCTCCATTTGTGCTAGCAACAATCCTTTAGTGGTTGCCCTTTTGTCATCTACTACTGGTTCAGTAGGCTGCATCCACAAGTGCTTTTCTGTTACTTTGGAGGAACTTCTTCTTTCAACTGTGGATTTGGGTCTGCTCTCCAAAGGTGATTTGAAACGTTATATGGGATGGTTTTCAAGGCATTACTACAACACATTGTAAATATGCGGTCCGCTTGTGGCTTTTTATGTATTCATTTACTTTTCTTTGGATCCTCAACTGGATAAATTAAAGCTTATTATTATTATTATTATTATTATTATTATTATTATTATTATTATTATTATTATTATTATTATTATCAAGTGGACATGAAGGTTTTCTAATGGAACATTTTTCTGAAACAAAAGAAAAAACTAGTGAATTTATCTTAATAAATAGTATTATAAAAACAGAGATATGGCCAAATAACCTTAAGAAACAAATAATAAGACCAATTTTCAAAAAAGGTAATGTGAACGATTTTAATAATTACAGACCCATATCACTGCTACCAGTACTCAATAAAATAGTTGAAAATTTTTTTTATATTAAAATAGAAAATTTTCTTAATAAATATGACATACTAAATAAACAACAATTCGGTTATAGAAAAGGAACTGGAACAACTGAAGCATTAGAGAATATAAATAATAATATTGACAGAGCACTAAATGAAGGAAAATATGTAGGTGCAATACTAATTGACCTAACCAAAGCATTTGATACTTTAAGTAAAAACGTTATTCTAGAAAAAATCTATAAACATGGGTTAAGATGGAAAATATATAATATAATCAATAACTGTATGACAGGACGACAAAGTAGTGTTAAAATAGGAGATAAAAAAAGCAGTTGGAAAAAAATGGAATACGGCGTCCCGCAAGTCTCGGTCCTAGGACCTTTGCTCTTCCTAATATATATCAACGATATAACAGCTCTACAAAGTAACACTATTGTAACATTATATGCTGATGACATTTTTTTTATTATCAATACATTCAGAAAATAGGAAAAAGCTAAAACACTTACAAGAAGATTTTGATAATTTTAAGGTGTATTTACAAGAAAATGAGCTAATATTAAATGAAGAAAAAACTGTATATTTACCAATACACTCGTCACATATGAATGACGAGACTGGTGAAATAACAATGTGCAATAAAATATGTAAGAAACAAAATAAACAATGCAAATGTAAAACTATTAAAAAAAGTTAACAGAGCCATATATTTGGGATTAAAATTAGAAAAACACTGGAAGTTTTACGAACATATAAATAAAATCATTCTAAAAATCAGACGTGTATAAACAACAATGTATAAACTAAACGGAATACTTAATGAAAAAAACAAGAAAACAATTTTTGATGCATTAATCATGTCAAACATCAAATACGGAATTACAGTGTATGGAACAACGACTAACAGTATAATGGCACAACTTGAGAAAGTTACAAACAAGGCAATTAAAGCATTATTTAAAGACAATAAAATAACACACAGTAAAGACATATATAAAAAGTTTAAAATATTGAATTTACAGCAAACATTAACTTGGAATATAATAAAAAAGAATTATTTTAAGAACATATATAAAATTTAGACTACAAGAACTGTAAGAGGCAATAATAAATGGCTAATAGAACCAAAGTGGAATAATTCGTATGGGAGACGTGAAATGAAATACCAAATACCCTATCAATTTAATAAACTACCAGAACACCAACGGAACCTGAATAATCATAATGAAGTGGACAAGAACATTAAAAAATGGATATTAGATCAATAATAAACTACCATATCCAATTAAAGATAACTAAATTAGTGTACTAAATTTAATATATGGAATATGGAATTTAATAGGAATATATGTAAAAATGTATGATGATTGATTATAATTTAACATATACATATAACGAAATGTATCTATTACTTGCTTGCACGAACAAGTTCTTTGGAATTTCGTGCCTGTACCAACAACAACTTGTACAATAAAGCATATATTATTATTATTATTATTATTCAAGATTTGTGCACCACATAAAAAGTGAAGAAGACCTTGAAAAAATAGTGGAAAAGATACCCACATCTAAACCTACTTTACAAGCCTCAGGAATTTCAGAGCAAACAAGTGAACCCGACACACAAGCATCTTCATAATAAGTGATTCTGGGGATTATTTAAACAGTGTGTGCGATAACTTTGATGACTTAAAGAAATGTCTGATTTATAATGAAGCCGAGAAAATTAAGTGCACACACACAAATATTCGAAGCTGCAAGCTTAACTGGGACTCTTGGCTTGCAGAATTTGAAACGGCAGGAATTTGTTGGGATGTGATTATTTTCACGGAAATTAATTTAAATGAAGATGAGGCGAAACTTTTTAACATGAAGAACTACACTAAATACATCAATTGCAGAAAAAATCAAAAAGGTGGTAGTATTTTAATTTTCATAAATGAATTAAAAATACATAATATCAATTGTACCAACATAAAAATTGATGAAAATGACGCTATCATCTGCACCTTTAATTTAGGAAAAGAATGTATTGAATTGATAGCCCTTTATAGGAAACCATCATCAAGCAGGATAAATTTAAAAAAAAAAATTAAAAATGCTTCTCAACACTAAAAAGTCAAATAACAATATTTTGTTGATTGGTGACTTTAATTTGAATGTTTTGGAGGGCTTTCAGGATCATACAGAAAAATATGATATTGAGAAATTTGAGAATTGTATGGCATCCTATGGACTCTCCCAATTCATAAATTCCCCAACTCGGGAAGAATGCAGGCAGAATAAAATTGTTAAATCTTATATTGATTTGATTTACGGAAAAACAAAATCTTGGACTTGTGCATCTTTCGTGGTCAAAATCAAGCTCGCAGACCACTATTTTACAGCTATCCAACTATGTAATAATAAGGATACAAAATTTTTGGCCAGAAACAATGAATCCGAGGTTGTAAATACCTTTTTCAACCAAAAAGGAATTATCAAGCAACTCAACGTGCAAAACTGGGAATTTTTAAATAACTTTAAGGACCCAAATCTGATGTATGAGGCAATTGAACAAACTATAAATAATATTTATGAAAGAAATAAAAGATTTAAAAAACATCCTGAACAGGAACCAAAACAAGGTCAGCATAAAACGTACAAAACAGAATGGATGAACCATGAACTATTAAAAAAAAATAAATAAAAAAATAAAATGTGGTCTAAATTATCTAAACAATGTAACCCTCCTACTGCGCAAATTGAACTTTATAAAAGCTTGAAAAATAAACTTAACCTCGAAATAAAAGCTGCAAAACAAAATTATTACCAACAATATTTCAAAAAAAAAATAAAAATAACAGCGCTAAAATTTGGGAAAAAATAAACGAAATTGGTGGTAGAACTAACAAAAAAAGTAAAAAAAATAGAATTGATGAAACAATTCGTTCGTCTTTCCCACTTGTCGGCAACTCTGTTATTGCTAATCAGTTTGCTTGCTTCTTTAAACAGGAAGTTCCAGAACTTAAAAAGCAGAAAAAAATACAAATGGTCAGGAGAAACTTAAATTCTTATGGAAGCATAAATAAAAAAGTGATTGCACATAACGCCCCTGTTATGAATAAGATAAACAACACAATTCAGATTATTAAACCAAACCATTTTGAGATCATATCGATTATTAATAATTTAAAAATAAAGAGTTCCTGCGGTTATGATGGTTTTTTTCCTAGACCATTTTATTCAATCAAAGGAAAAAACAGCGCAATTTTTGGTTGCACTCATCTCTGTCATTATTGACTCAGAAATTTGGCCTTCTAAACTTAAAAGGCAGATAACTAGACCAATTTTTAAAAAGGGAAAAAAAAATGATTTTTGTAACTATAGACCAATTGCACTACTTCCTGTACTCGATAAAATCATTGAAAAATTTTTTGCAAACAAAATTTTAGGCTTTCTCTCAAAATACAAACTTATAAACAGGTGTCAATTTGGCTTCCAACCCAAAATGGGCACTTTGGATGCCTTGAGCAACATTAATAATAAAATTAACACTGCCCTTCATGATAGCAAACATGTAGGTACAATTGCAATCGATATGAAAAAAGCATTCGATACCCTAGATATCGAAATTCTTGGGAAAAAAATTATTTAACATTGGCATTAGAGGTAAACTGTTGGGAATTTTACTAAGTTTCCTGTTGGAAAGAGAAAGTAGCGTGAAAGTTGGTGAGGATCTAAGTGATTGGTACAGAATGCAATATGGAGTCCCGCAAGGCTCTGTATTAGGCCCAATTTTGTTCATTATATATATAAATGATATTACTGAGATTACTCTCCATTCGAGCATTTGTTTATATGCAGACGATATTTTCCTCCTTTCTATTCACAAAAAGCAGGACATTATGATAAAAAATTTACAATGTGATTTCGATAAAATAAGTAACTACCTGCGCGATAATGAACTTTTTATTAGTCAAGAAAAGACAATGTTCATGCATATAACCACTTCCCACACTGCCAGGCTTAACTGTAAAATATATTTACATTCTGAATCATGTTCCTTAACAGCTCCATGCAACTGTACATCTCTGAAACAAGTATCTAATCTTAAATATCTCGGAGTTACTTTTGATGACAACTGGAAGTTCGACCAACATATTGATGAAATTATACGAAAAATCAGAGCAACTATTCCTTCACTTTACATGGTAAGATATTTCCTGGATAAAAACTGCAAAATTTGTCTTTTTGATGCTTGGGTCATGTCAAATGTTAGGTATGCTTGTACAATCTTTGGTTCCACCTCCACATGTCATTTGACCCGCCTACAAAGGATCTTAAATAAAGCAGCCAAAGCACTCTTTAACTTACAGGAAAAAACCACACAGGAGGTAACACGCGAAAATAGGCTACTAACTTTTATGAACCTTTATAGGCTTACAATTGTTTACAACAATTTCTTTGACAAAACATATCAAATAAGAATCGACAGACCACTAAAAAATAACAATGCATGGTTAAAAACACCAACTTGGAGGAATTCCTATGGCAAGAGATGCAATGCGCATATTGTTCCCTCGATTTTAAATGAAATTCCAAAAAATATAAGGGACAAATTATCACATAACAACATCAAAAAGATAATTAAAGAATGGATTCTTACTGAATAAAGAATTCTTATTAACAAGGCTCATATTTCAAAAGTCTTTACACCATGTAATAAAAAAATATACATAAAAAAAAAAAAAGTTAAGAAATCTTGATTCTCTAACTGGGAATCCAAGTGCGGATTGACGGTAAATCCTGACTTGTATAATTTTTCACAACATTAGAAAATTAAAAACTAAAACTAAAAACCTTTAAAGTAAATGCATTATAACAATTTAACAACTAAATAAATAAATAAATGAATATATGGATAACCTGCAGAATGTTACACTAGCCTACTACAAATTGATGCAAGTTAATATTACTCTGTATTGTTATGATTATTTTTTTTTCTTCTGTTTTTGTATTGTTTTGTATTTATGTGCTGCCTCT
>JAHWFP010249158.1:174-52869 GCA_023313725.1 Lithobius niger
TTTGAACCTTGTCCAAGGCGGGGGTGTGACCAGTTGCGTGTTTGTCAGGTGACTTACCTGTTGCAAGGCAGTGTTGTACTAATGAATTGGATTCGACTTTTAATTTGAAGTTTGATTTGTGGGATGCCATGCGTTCTTTAAGTTTTTGAAGGGATTGTCCTACATATGTTGCAGTATAGGTTGGTTCCGTACAGGGGATTCTATAAACAGTATTGTGTGTGGAAAGCATGTCGTCTGCTTTATTATTGTCATTATTTGCATGGTCAGCTACTTAATATTTTTGTGGCTGTATGAAACAAGTCGGATGTTGTTGATGCTAAGTTTTTTCTTAAGGACTTCAGAGATGCCTTTGAAGTAAGGCAGAGCAATGAAATTTGTAGGGGGTCTTTACACCCTACTGGTCATTGGGTTCACCATAGGTCATTTACTATAGGAATATGTTATTATCAGCAACCCATATTCGAACCTTAATGGTGTATTTCACCTGGCATGGGACTTCTGAGACACTGTAGAATGAAAGGGGCGAAACCAAAAGCATTTTCGTTGAACAATCCATACCAGCATTGAACGTTATTAAATTTTAAGCGTGTAGAGCTCCCACTGAACGTCCTTATTGATAACTTGTTTCACATTTTGAAATCATTATTTCTACCACTATACGTTACCCAAAGAGCGATCTGAGAAGCTTTAGGCTTTGCTATCTCACTTTAACTTCCGGTAATTGTCGGGGCATTTATCTCGAGCGCTCTGGACAATGTAGTGAGACAAGTAATGACTTCGAACGTGAGACAAATTATCAATGAAGACGATCAGCTTGAGTTCCAGTGAATGTCATAGAGCGTAAGCGTACTAATTTAATACTAACTCTCAACACAGGTGCGGGTTTGATTTCTCCCCTTCATTCTACATAATTATTCCTCATCCGTGCGGTGAATGATGTGCGAAGCCAAGTTCCTGTGCTGTTGCTCGCCGGTCCTGTCCCGTTCACTGCACTGTGACTGAGGTTGGCGCTAATGACCAAGTTGTCGACGCGCCATTAAGCCTCAATCCCCCACCCTTGTCCCGTTCAGTGAGCGCGCTACGGGTGGGCCATGAACCCCCCCCCTAAATATTATGAGCCCCCCCCCCTCTGCCGGCCCCCCAACACAAACATTTAGATCACCAACAGAACAATAAAAAAAACTTGCAAGCCAAACTTGAAATTAAGTTAATAAAATGAGCTTTTATTTTTTATTTTATTTATTTACAGTATTTATTTATTTTTGTAGCAACTTCACAACATAAATTGTGTATAACCTAATTTAAGTATTTATGGGGTCCATTTTACAAAAATATTGCACTGCATTGAAGCTTACGTTTCGTTCCGGTTGAATTAAACGGAATAAAAGTGCCGAATACGGCTGCCTTGAAAAAAAAACGTCCTTGGTCCACTCTTTTTCCAGATGTGCCTATTGTCGCCTCCCCCCCCCCCCAAAAAAAACAATTCAGTCCTCACGGCGTCACTGGTTCTGTTCAAATGTGTGGAATGTAGAGGAGGTGGTCTGGGCCATTTGTCTTGTTACTTTTTTTTTAAATCGTTATTTAATAATTGAAATATATGTCTTGAGTCTTGCTTTCGCAGCTATAATTACCGCCAGTTTCTATTAAGGACAGCGTCAAATTTCATCGCACAAAAATTAACGCCGGCTCTATTTAACGTAGGGCCTAATATAACGCAGGGAGTTTGTTTCAATATTCGCAAAAAAAAAAGAACCGCTTAAAATGCTTAAAAAACTTATGGCTCTAAAGGAAAAGACACAAGAAAAATACATATAAGCCATCAGCATTGCACTAAAATAGATAAAAGAAATCTTCAACAGCCCAAAAAACAAGCTAGAGCTTTTTTAACACGTATTAGTTCGACGCTGGTGGCTTACATGCCTGTTTCTTTTATTTGTTTCTGTAAAGAAATAAGTGTTTTTTTTAAGTCTTAGATCCGTATTTTATATGCTTAAGCGTGTTTTACTACTAATTTCTTTTTTTTTTTTTTTGGTCGCAAAAAGAAAAAACAAAGGCAAGAATATTGTAATCACATTTAAATAACTGTCGTAAGGTCTGGGTCTTTTTAATACTCAAGTTTTAAGCGATAAATATTGAAAAATCGGTTCACCGGCTCGATCTATAGGTGAGAGAACGAGTACAACAACAATAAGAATCTCATAGTATCAATAAAATAGCATTCAAAAGATCCATGTTAATATCTACAATTTAAGCTATACAAAATAAAAACTGGTTCATTGGTTCGATCGCTAGGTGAGAGCAAAATTTCCCAGCAAGAATAACAACAACAACAAGAATACTGTAGTCCGATTAAAATACTGTTTAAAAGGCTCTGGGCCTTGTTAATACTTAAAGTTTTTAGCTATAAAAGTTGAAAATCGGTTCAATGGTTCAATATCTTGGCGAAAGCAAAATTACCACACAAAAAAAGAATAACAATAACAATAACAATAACAACAAGAATATTGTAGTCACATTAAAATAACATTCATAAGGCCTTGTCCCTTGTTAATATAAACATTTTAAGCTATAAAGATTGAAAATCGGTTTACTGGTTCGACTTCTTGGTGAGAGCAAAATTTCACCAACAAGATGAAGAATATTGTAGTAAAATTAAAATAGCCTTCAAAAGGCCCTAGGCCATGGCCACACTTACGTTTTGAGCTATAAAACTTGAAAATCGGTTCTTTGGTTCTATCGCCAGGTGAAGGCAAACAACAACAACAACAACAACAACAACAACAACCACACCACTACAACAACCACCACCGCAACAACAACAACCACCACCACCACAACAACAAAAACAACAACAACAACAACAACAACAACAACAACAACAATAACAACATCCAACAAACAACCAATCAACCAACAACAAAGAACTAACAACAAACAACAACGTTTGACATTTTGGACTTTGTCCTTTTGACACAAGTTTACATATACATTACATAATCATGACAAAAACTGACACACGACTTGCGCAGTAATTTTATGTGAAAAAAAATTTTGAAGTAATGTTTCCAATGAAAACACTCGTTTTAACTCAGCTTTGTAGACTTATTAGGAATATTTGTATAATGTAGTACAAGAACATCATTCAATATTTTTCTTCTAGGAGCGATCATGAATGCTTTATTACTGATAACCCTCGTCCTCTGTGTGGCTGCTGTTTGTGCTGAACCACTCGAAGAAAAATCAGCTCTGCCTATTCCTGTTGCTATGGAGAGAAACAAGATGACTGACGAAGCTCAACTGGTTGCTATGGAGAGAAACAAGGTGGCTGACGAAGCTCAACTGGTTGCTATGGAGAGAAACAAGATGGCTGACGGAGTCGAGAGAAAGCAAAAGAGAGGGAGAAGATATTGCCGTAGGCACTCTAGAGGCTGCTGAGCAGAACTTTGATTTACACTGTTCGTTGCTTCTTCACAACCAACTTCATGAAAGTTTTCTTGATATAGGTTTATTTTATGCGTCTCAACTAAATTTTCTTGTTACTGCATGTAGTTCGTTGCATTCTTTAGCAGTGTGTCATCAAGAAGAAAATAAATAAATTTAATATTAGCAAAATGAGCAACTTATTGTAGTGCCTTCGTCCTTTAAACAGCCAACTTCAATACACTTGTACTTATGCTGATGGACGAATCAGTTCAAATGCCAGTTTAAATGGGTGATATCTGACTTTAGTTAGAAACGGAAATATGAAATATTCGTTTCTAACTTTATTGTTAAACATTTATGGAATCAGTGGAAATATCTGGCACATAGATCGAAAATAGGCTGTAAAAATGTTTTGTCATTAACATTGCACCACGGGAAGCCAAACAACTCAGAAAGAGGCTTAATATTGGTTTTCATCTGTATTTTATGTAATTGCGTCTTTCACTGTATTGTAGACTCTAGTACTTTGCTGAATTAACGGTACAAGTAAATTTTATTTTAATAAATGTACATAAATTCTTACAGTAATGTTATTGCAAATATTACATTAGACTACAACAAAGATATTTCAGTTAGAATACTGTTAAAGAGAGATTCAATTGGAAAAACAGATACGTATACATATACATATAAAAGAGAATTTTAGCCAATATGATACCTTCAAATTGTACTTATACATTTACATGCACCTATACATGTACATAACACTAATGTTTTCGACAGTTAGGTAGATTAAATCCCTGTTAATTTCTAATCTTAAATTAAATCAGTGCCGTGGCATTTGGTACACTTTAACAGCCCTTTAATAGTATAATTGTAGCAAAAGGAAATATGACTGTGACGTGCCTGTAGATGAGATGGCTGCTGGACAGGCGAAAGATTGGAGTGTGCAGTTTATTTGTTTTAGAGCTACGGTTGGGCTTATTTTATTATTTGATAGTATCTCATAGAAAGATTCACAACACTGCAACAATGTGGTATATGTTTCAGATGCAATAAAAGCCAGAAATTTGGAGTAAAAATTCCACGCCTATATGGACATAAGCATTACACCATTTTACGACAAAGTTGTAGGGTCAATCTCCTCTCTTCTGTTCGTAAATAAAACCGACAAAACCAACCCGTATATTTATTCGTTTCAACGTTTCATTTTCCATCAGACGGTTTGGTAACATTTGATTCACTATTGTTGGTTACATTCGGTGGACGCATCTGTACTAAAACAATCAAATAGGTAAGAATGTTTCCCAGGATCTGCAAAATAGACACGTATAGATTTAACATACATTTCAATGGAGATTCAATAAATTACTGTCATATCAAAAGTTTTACTTACTGTTGGGATAATTGTCTGGTTGATAGTGAAGAGATCACCAGCTGCCGTTATTTCTACTTGTTGTGCACTTAAACGGTTAGTTAAAATAATTATCTGAAATAAAAAAGATATATTTCATCAAGTTAATGATATAACATAATGATTTCAAAGAAATTATTTATAACAGCAGTAGATTTTTACTTCCAAATCGGCCATCAACAGTTTAAGATCAGTTTAAAGTAGGCCGTACTAATTGCTAAGAATCTCAGTTATGTTACTGTCTAGTTACCAGTCAGGTTTTCTGGACAGTTTTTGTTTTTATATTACTTTTCTCTGTAATATTTTACATTACTAATCTGTGTACAGGGTGGTCATAAAGTCTTTACCTGATTAAAAAAACTTATTAAACACAAACTATGCTAGTTACAAACATACGGTTTTCTGCAAAACGAAGCTCAACTCATAAAGTTTTTTTTCCACTAGGTTAGTTGACTTCAACATGTACTCCATTTGTGGCCTGGAGCACTTAAAGGCAATATTCAATTCCCCTCCATGTATTGGCAAACATCACTTCTGTTACTGTCGCTATAGCATCCTTTAGTGTTAGGAACGGGTGTTTTGTACATACTGTGACAAGAAAGAGTCAAGGGGGATCTGTGTGGCCATGCTGTTAGCTAGCTACATCATCCGGGAAGGGTTTCATAGAGGAATCCGCGAATTCATAATCCCCAGTCAGACAGCGCACAGTCTTTCGAAACAATCCATGGCTGGCATTGTTGCAACAGTGGTGCAACAAAGAGCTCCAGCATATAAAGGTACACGTCATTCTCGACTGTAGGCTCCATAAATTGCTGATTTTTTTGTGTGTGAAACGACAGCATGCAGTGAGATTTCTCCTGTAACGACGCCATTTTTGTTTTTTTTAGGCTATTGCAGCGCTTAGAGTCGATTGTAGTGTCCACCGAACCTAGTAGAAAAAAACTTTATGAGTTAAGCTTCGCTTTGCAAAAAAACCTTATGTTTGCATCTAGCATAGTTTTTGTTTAATGATTTTTTGCAATCAGGTAAAGACTTTATGACCACCCTGTATATTAATAATCTCTTTACATTAGTAATCTCTGTAATCTTTTAAATTACTTTCTTAGAATTTACCTAGACTCGTTAACCCATAGGTGACGCCAGGTCCGGATTGTTACCCGAGCACTGGCTGGGCATATGTCTAATAACCCGGGTAGAGACGAGTTAATACTAGTAGAAAAAAAGGGGAGGTGAATGAGAACAAGACGACCTTTGAGAATCTTTTTTTTTTGGGGCTATTTGTAGTTTGCCCCACCGATTGAGGTGCATTTCACTGACTTTGACTTAGTGGGGGAAAAGGGGTCATATCTTCAGTTGGAGAGGGAGCAAAGTTCTGTGTTTTGCTTTTCACGTCTATAATATATTATGTGAGGTCTTTTTAAGACCTTCCCCTTATGTGTGTGTGGTATATAACCAAGATCCTCGATAGACAGGTAAATTACTATAGCTCAAGGATCTGCATCAACCCCATGGTTGTTCTTTGATAAGTTACTATCTTTTGAACCATCAGCTAGAAAGGAAAAAAGAAACACTGTAGGATTTACGTCTTTTTCAACTGCAAAGGTTATCTCATGCCGGAAGGTGGCCTAATAGTTAGCATGAGGATTCGAGTCCGGCCTCAGCCCACCCTGGCATTTTTGGGATGAGAAGGGCCCTATGATGTCTCATGCTCGTGCTGATTGTGGCATGAAAAAGAACCGAGGAATGTCCGATGGGATTTACCTAACAAAATTGCCCCTCTCTCCTTCTGGTGCCATGGGTGCAGCTGGGTGCACATCAAAAGCTAAAGCTAACGTTATCTCGGGATGGAAAGAAACAATTTTGCTTGCTAATACCTAGAATATTTTATGCGCCACAATCGATGAGCACCAATGTATATCCGGGACACTCTTCCGAATACACACGCATGGGACGAGGCCATGATTGAACCCCCTGCACCTTTGGCTTATGACACAGTCATGCACCCATTGACCACTTCTGACCCCAAAGAGAGAAAGAAAGCACAAAGTTATAGAAGTTGCCTCAATGTTCCTGGGGTGATGAAGGCAGAAGTGATCCCGGAAAGAACACTGGACAATTGAGACCACTTCCTTGAGCATTCGCAAGTTGCCTACAGAATGTTAAGAAAGCACACATGTTCCTATTGCTTCAAATGTACAATACCTGATTTCCTTCAGCTGGAGACATGTTGAAGTGCCCAACATTACTTAGACTTGAAACGATTTGTTTGGCCTAAAATGAAAAATAGTGGAAAATTGATTTTTTCCCGAAGTGATTTTGAAATTACTAGACAAGCGTAAAGTTTTCCTCACAACAGCTAAGCAGACTAATGAATCTAGAAGACACCTATTAACAAGCACAAACAGCAAAGTTATGCAAGAAGTGAAGGTCAAACCTGTTCGGTTTTAAGTTTTCTTTGCTTATTACTACTAATTACTTGTTGGGTGAGTGATTTCCCATGTGAGTGCAAGTGCACATACACACGTACTCTTCTCTGTGATTTTTCTGCCTCTTTATCGATCTGTTCCACAGGTACAACAAACTAATCATTCAAGACATATGAAATTCTGTAAGTGCATTCTTTGAAATGAGGACGAACAGCGAATAGACATGTTTTTGCGATGAAATCTTTTCTTGGAGAAGATTGGGGTAGGGGTGGGATGGGCTTCACGTTAGAGTTAAAGCCAATTTCGGCCCGTTTGAGTAGATTATTTGCTAGTGACTGAACTGATTCGAACAAAATTTTGTAGGAATATTCTTTAAATTTATGACAACTGACGTACCAATACGTGGTTTTTGTAGTATTGGTTGACCCCTGCCACTATCTGCCCAGGGTCGGTGTGCAATAATTTACTCCCTTACTAATTTATTCCATTTAATAATTTACGCTATTTTCCTCTTCATTCATCTAGTGTTTGAATGCTTTATTGATCAAGAGCTCTTTTTTTACTGTTACTGTTGCTGTTGCTGTTACTGCTACTGTTACTGTTACTGTTGTTTTACTGTTTATCTTTGATGCGTATCAGGTATTTATTATTAATCCTTTAATTGGCACACTGACTTCCAGTGACTATTTTTTTTAACTCTATCAGTCGTGGGATTTGATCCGCCACTCAGCTGGTTTGGAGATGACGACGATGCTGTCCACAAGGCTATGCTTGTCTGCTATGTGAGGTGTCCCCGGGGACCCCTCACATAGCTTAGGCAAGCATTTGGTATCGGTTTTACTATCGTTGAGTGGGCCGTACGGAAACAAGGCAGTTAAAGGGTTAAGGAATGATTGTTAAAGGGGGGGGGGGGGATTGAGGCTTAATGGCGCGTCGACAACTTGGTCATTAGCGCCAACCTCAGTCACAGTGCAGTGGTCCGGGTTGCCACTGCACCACACATTACAGAGATGTTATTCAAACCCCTAATCTAAATCTTGTCATACATCTGTACCTCCTGCAAAAATTGAAAAACACCGGACAGGAGGACAGACTTATCGCCCAACTGACGCGCAATGTCATGCGGAAGATGGAACCGACGACGAACACCATCAAGATAGCGACAATCAACAAGTAAGTGCCGGACCGTAAGTGGCCGTCGACACCAAGAACATTCAGGAGGGTTAGCCCCCCGCAAAAGGAAACAGTGAGTAAGTCGGGCGTGACCAATTCGCAAACGGGCCAACACAACCTCCTCACGGCGACTGCGGCGACACGCCGAGTGCCACTCCTCGACAGTGCCTTTAATGGCCCGTAACTTATTACCGTCCTGTCTGTCCCACAAGGTTTGCCAAAAAGCGTGTAACCTCAGACGCAGAGTTGGAAAGGCATCTGAGGGAACAAGGCTGAGATCCCTACCGAGAGGGCCAGAAAGGGCCCCTTTCGCAGCAGAATCAGCTTGTTCATTCCCTGCTATCCCAACATGGCCCGGGATCCAGCAGAAAAGCACGGTTTTCCGCTGGCCAGGCAAGCGGGAAAGCAAAGCTTGGACACGTTGTGTCAAGGGGTTCCGAGGATTGTAATTCGCCAAGGACTCCAGGGCACTCATGGAATCACTAAAGACAATGAAATGCGTGCCCTGAAGGTCAAGGATCCATTCCACGGCCAAACCAAGAGCCAAAAGCTCTGCAGAGAACACAGAATAGCCTGATGGAAGGCGATGGGCAACCGTTACACCCTTACACACAGAAGCACACGCCAACGTCGGACTTCGACCCATCAGTAAACAGGCGCAGATAACCGGCGTACTGAGAACTCAGCCGCCGGAACTCCTGTAAGTACCTTGCTGGTAGAGTGGAACCCTTCGGGAGGGACGCCAGAGCAAAAATGAAACTGCCACCTGGGACAAGCCAAGGGGCAACTGGCATTCTCCCAAGCCTCAAGACGCAGGGCATTTCAAAGGCTATCTCCTGTCAGGACTGCTGGAGCCTATCGCGGAAATCACCCTTACCCACCCTGCGTCTACCGACTCGCTAGTCTGGCCCAAAAACCATGGACCAAGCAGGACTGGATTGCACAACACGCAAACGCACAGCATACTGAATGGCAAGCTGTCGCCGACGAATAGCCAAAGGTGGCTCCGAGGCCTCAGCATAGAGGCTGACCACTGGAGAAGTTCGAAAAGCCCCAGTCGCCACACGCAGGCCACTGTGATGCACAGTGTCCAACATCCGGAGAGTGGAGTCACTAGCCGAATCATAGACCATACACGCATAATCAAGTTTGCTGCGGACAAGGGCTCGGTAGAGGCGCAACATGGCAGCGCGATCGGCACCCCATGAAGTGCCCGACAGGACCCGCAAGATGTTAAGCGCCCGCAAAGCCTTGTCTTTAAGCTGACGTAAGTGTGGAAGCCTAGACAACCTGGAATCGAACACCAGACCCAGGAAACGTGTGGGACAACAGGAATTTGTGCCTGTCCCAAGTACAGGCAAGGATCCGGGTGCAGTGTTCGTTGGCGGCAAAAGTGGATGCACACAGTCTTGTCCGGAGAAAACCGGAAACCATTACTTACCGCCCAGGTCTGGACTTTGTTAATTGCCAGCTGTAGCTGCCGCTCGCAGGCGTAATATAAGAGATAGAGACTGTAAAAGAATTGTAGGCAATTTTTGGATTGCTGTTTAGGTGGACTGACCAACTAATTACTGAAAGCATGAGAGTATTCTTCACTTTTGGTTTTTAAAGGAATACTAAACCTTCACTTTTCCAATTTTTTTAATGTTACCTAAGACCCTAAAACCCCCTTTGAGACTCCAAAAACACCAAACTCTGGGCATACAAGGTTTTCGTCCGTTCCCTGTTGGAATATGCAAGACCTGTTTGGTCTCCCTATCTACTTAAGGATATTGACCACTTGGAAAATGTTCAGTGACGTTTTGCGAAGTGCCTACAAGGCGTGCGGAAGTTGCCGTAATGTGAACGTCTTAAAAATATTTGCCTCAATTCTTTGGAACTTCGTCGACTGAAGGCGGATCTTGCCTTAGTGTATAACATCCTCCATGGTAACTTATCGGTTGACCTACCTTTGTTTGAAATTAGTCCAATAACCTGGACAAGGGGCCACAAATTCAAACTCATGCTCACAAAAGCGAGACTAAACTGTAGACAAAGTTTCTTTGCTGTAAGAGTAATCCCAGCACGGAATTCACTGAATGACGAGACGGTTTCAGCCTCCTCTGTTAACCCTTTTAAGCGGTTGTTAAATTTGTCCAACTTCACCGAGTTCTTGAAGCGGCCAGAATATTACATAGCAAGCAAAGTTTTTATTGTTGGGTTAGAGTTTTTAATTTAGTTTTGATCATATTGGATCAGTTAATGCTCATGTGAACTTTTTTTATTGGCTTTGGGTTCAACTGTCCTGCCGTGTTTTTTTATTATTATTATACATATTTTTAAAATTGTAAATAGCTTTAATTTTACTTTTCATCTCTGTTTTAACTTTCACTACAACTGTTTCATGCATTTCATTGTTTTACTATACGACTTCCAGGCTGGATGTTAGCGACCTTCCAGGGTCCTTTCCTGACCTGCGTGCAATTGCACTAAACTTTCTATTATTATTATTATTATAAAACATCGCTTAAATTGATAGTTACGAAGAAATTAATAAAAACAACGGCGATTTTAAGTCACTTCTCCTGTGAAACAGCTAGACCTCGTGCCGGGGAGATTTCTGACATCATGTTTTTTAAAACCAGTTGGGCATGGTCATACCTTTCTTGCTCTGATGCATTGGGGCTTGCTGTCCATCGCTCGTGCGCTGCATGGGTCCACTCTATATACATAATGAAAGGGGTGAAACCACTCAGAAACCATATTGTTGAACAATCCTTTTTTTGTGTAAGTCTCTGAAACCCGCGCTGAACGTCTTTATTGTTAACTTATCTCACGTTTGAAGTCATTATTTGTGCCACTACGTTGTCCAGCGCGATCTGAGAAGCATTTTAGCATCAAGGTAAAAGCCCTGGTACCCTGATTCTAAAATGCTTCTCAGATCACTCTGGATAACGTAGTGGTACAAATAATGACTTCAAACGTGAGATAAGTTAACAATAAAGACGCTCATCGCGAGTTCCAGTGACCATAATAGTGATTATAAAATAGGACTGTCTACGGAATGGTTTTTGGCTGGTTTCACTCCTCCCATTATGTATAGAGTATAGAGTGTATCCACGCAGGATGCGAGCGACGGAAGGCAAGCCCCTGTGTTCTGATGCACCATTCCCAGGTGATGCTGTTTTTTTTTTCTGGCACTTGCACAGGTCGTACAGAGAGCTGTGGAATGCGGTTAGAAAGTGACGTCACCCCACATGATTAAATTGGGATTTTGTCCAGTGATTGCACGATAAGTAAGCGTCGCCTGCTGAACGCGGGCATTTTTAAAATTCGTAAGGCTCAAGAACTAGCACCTATTGACGAAGGATGCCTCTTACCATTATTTTTACAAATGAATGTACCTAATACCCGACCACTGCATTAATCAACACTATGACAAGTGATGTATACTAAACTAAAATGATCAATGTGTAATAAATACAAGGGCAAAGACATCAAATTAATAATATGTGGACAGTAAGTGAATCTTTCCAATTATTCAACACAGGACAAACCTTTAAACAGGAAAAAACATCCAAAGTAACGGCCTCTATGCTTTTCAGAAAACGGGAGGGGAAAAAACGGAGAATTAAAGCACAGCTCTGCTCCACCTCTTGGTGTTAAACAACTTGGTAAATACGTAAGAATGTGGCTGAAAGTATAGTGTCCAGACAAACTTTGTCGTATGTCACTTCTAAAGATCGTTCTTCAAAATGAAAACAAACTGGGCATGAATAACTATGCATATTAATTTTTGTTGAAAGGTTGTATTCAAGCTTTGTGGAAATATAAAATGGGGGCCGAAAATTAGGTGCACAATTATTTTATTATTTACAATTTTTAACCAATTTATTAGATTTAAAAAGAGTTCGTGAATAAAGTCTTCAGAATAAAGTTTTCTTCAAATAAGCCCTTCTACAAATTGAGCCTCTAGGTTACCCGTCTCAACCAAATTTGGAATTACTGCAGTGAATGCCAATCGAAAATCAATTTCGTGAGGTGGTGGGAGGGGAAAACAGGAAGGTCTATTGATCACAGAAGAACTATAATTATAGTTACCTCGAATGTAATGCTTCCAGCAGCTGCAGTTATGGTGAATAGGCGATATAAAATAACTGCCATGTGAAAAGCTTGAAATGCGTTTGCAGTCCAATGTCGTCTGTCTGTCGCCAGAAACGTATATGACAGAGTACAAAATGCTATAGTATCGTCTAATAACTCTATTGAAATAATAATAGAGAATACGTGTTGCACACACTTTACTACGTCGCATAACTGTTCGTATTGATATCTTACTTGGAGCAGATATTTGGAATCGAAAGACACTTTAGAAATCATGGCTTTACTCACTGCTGTATTTAAATTGTAGTAGCCTTTTGCACACAAGTTGGCAGCCACAATGAAATAGGTG
Source organism: Lithobius niger (assembly GCA_023313725.1). NCBI lineage: Eukaryota > Metazoa > Arthropoda > Chilopoda > Lithobiomorpha > Lithobiidae > Lithobius > Lithobius niger. Next base: position 13,043 of record JAHWFP010249158.1, read on the forward strand.
ATAATAAACAGTTTACACAAAAAATATATTATTTCAAAAAAGCAGAGTTCGATTATGTAACCTTTGTGATTAATGACGGCACTGATGCATCCAATAATACATATAAAGGTAGTTGTAATGCAATGAACAAATATATGATGGAACAGAAATCGTCGTTTCTGTATTGTATTTTCCAATATTTTATCAATGGCTTGTGAAAGTTCCAGTAACTTATGAAACTCATGTTCTCTTAACAAGCAAACAGTGTAAATGGTAAATAGAAAGATGAAAGCTGACACAAATAATAAATCCACGGTAATGAAATCAATTAAGTTCGATACTTCATAAATGAAAATATTCTTTACGGTGCATACCATGAGATAAATAACAAGCAAGAATGCAAAAATCCTATATAGAATGTTTATTACTCGTCTGCAAATGACTCCTCTATTTTGGTTTTTGAAATGTTTAGTCATATACAATGGTAGAACACCAAGTAGTTTGCCCAACATAATTATGGGATAGTAAATATTGTATGTGATGGAGTTAAAATGAAAGCGCTGTTCACCAAAAGGTGGTGTTCTCACATTTCGAATTCGGCAGGATGTAACACGATTCATACCAAATGTGTGAAATTCTAAAATAGGTCTTCTTCGTTTGGCTTTCTTGAATATTTCACCCTGGAAATAAACGTAAACAATCTTTAAACTTTAATTTTTGGAGAATCATTTTATAATTCATTGAACGTGGCATTTATGATATAAGAAAGCTGAAGCTGATTTACCTAGAAAGAAGTGAGTTTTGTAAGATGCAGAACTGTCTGTGTCGACAGTGATTATTAGTGTAAAACACTCCCACGTACTTGCAGCCTTGCACAATGTTTTACCATGCAAGCTACTGACTGTGTTGTAAATATTTCAGGTTATGGTGAACGTAATTGTTTGAATGAGCTCAATGTTGTTTAATTGGTTCTCTTTGTTGGGCAGGTGTGTGAGGTGAAAATAGGGTTTTGACTTTGGGGTGTCTTCTTTGCTTTGTTTTAGCTGATGGAGGGCTGGGAATCAATGTAACCCTGTTAATAGATATGTTTGTCTAAGATTAATTTTACCTACAGCCTGGTAGTTTAATGGTGATTGTGAGAGCTAATAAACAAGCTATCGACAACCTTTCTACCTCAGTCCTTCCTACTGCCAATACGTTGTGGACTAATCCACTATGTACCATACCTCAATGAATGACGCCAGACCAATATCGATAGCAATACTCCACATGCTGTTAAACTATGTACAGATACCGCGATGTACTGGTGACCACTTCTTTAATAATTACATCTAAAATAAGCTTAATATGTAAGGACATCACTTTCCGATGCATTTAACACGGTATACCGTACCACAACGCAATGGGAATTCTTTAAATAAACGTTTTCTTCCTTAAAATACGGTTTAATGTCATACTGACACTCCATACCTTTAACATGATGTATTGCACCAGGATGCAATGCTGGTACCGCAGCCATTTTAGTATGGGCCAGTCCAGATTATTACCACTCTTCAGTGGTCTCGTTCCTACCTTTTACATCTGTACCATCCTGATTACCTGCCTACCAACATCAGTACCAGAATCGAGATGAAAAACTGAAAACCCGCCCTTACGACCCTGTACCCACAACATGGAAAACCAACACCAAACTCGATTGCCACCATTACAATGTGGTAAGATACGGTTTACTAACTACTGACTACTCCCTCTTCCTAAGTATATTAATAGAACAGATATTTTAAGGACTTGCCTGTTTTGTTAAAACACCTTCATCAGTATTCTGGTTTAACTTTTGATAATAGGAAGTTTCTTTACTAATACTTACTCATAACCATCAGACATTTTCCACATCGAAGACTAGAATTATTAAAAAATTTACAAATGTTTTGAAAAACTTAACAGCAATACAATCTTCAGAAAAAAATATACCAAAACTACTATCATATTTGCGCCATACTGTCTTTAGTGTTCTCCATGCTAGCTGTTCAAATAAAATTAATCCAGTTATTTTCAATAATTTTATAATGTACATTGATACAATTTGTTAAAGCTCTTTAAAATGGGCTAAACTGGAGAAATATCAACGAATCTCATTCAAATATTAAGTAAATTCAAACACTACTTAAATGTCAGGAGCATGAAATATAGGGTTCCATTGGCACGAGAAGTGTTGAACAATAATAAAGCTATGGGTCAGACTTTTACAGGAAAAGAGAACCACGTATGACATTTTTACTACAAAATAGCATTAATAAGGAATTGTTAATGAGATTGCTTTCCATGATATGATAGCTCACTGGGAAAATCAATTGGTGCAGAGAACTGATAATGCTGTGATGCCAGTTCGAGCCTAGGCACCAGTCGAATTTTCATTTTCCGTATATTGACTATTATTGAAAAGACAAAGATATAAATGCTGGAGTACACAGAATCAGAATTACTCTGGAAAGCGTATTACTCGGAAAACTATCACCATCACAGATCTAAACTAAGTTCCTCTTTGAGTTGCCCATTTTAATAAATGTTGTAAAATAAACTAATATCCTTCACATTATTTGGGGACTGCAGAGAAGACACTTGTTCCACCATTTAGACAAAAAAATTGTGGATATATGTAGCTTGGAATTGAACTGGTCAATTAGATAATCACATACTGGTACCCACTGCAGCCCATGGATGCTACATTGGTTGTTTGTTTATTTTACAACAATGGCGCTTTAAAACAGACAATTGAAAGTGTTTTTGCGTTTTTCTCTTACGACAATGTTCTTTCGTTCTTTTAGGTGTTGGTTACTCTTCTTATTACTGCAGCTTCATTTCACTTACTCTGCGATATTTTGTAAGTCTCTCACACTTTTTTATAAGTGATATTGTATTTAAAGAAAATTTTATACAATCGTAAATATGTTACATGTTACAACATAACCTTTAGCAACCTAATGAATTAACCAAAAAGCCTGTTCTTTCAGTCCACTTGCTGTACCAATTCGTTTGTGATTTGGTAATGTGGTTTTTTAATGAGTGTGTATTTGGATACCGATAGCATACAACGCGACTGTGAAATAAACGTATTGGCAATTCGCTTGAAGTTGACTACTGGTTACTGAACAACAAGTAACAGTTGTGATTCATTGCATACACAATAACAAAGCATTAAGCTAATTCAATAGGGCACCATATAAATAAAATTACCCATAAAACCGGATTAACCGGTTATTGTGTCGATCAGTAATGAAATAGACACATACATTGGTATTTCATAAATGATTGCTGTTAATCGTACAATTATTGATTCATGATTAAGTGTAGGCTTGCAAGCCATGTAAGCTACACTGTTTATGCGACTACCATTTTTTTGTACTTATGAACTTCCTTGTATACAGGATGTACTTAATTGTATGTAAAAATGAAGGATGTAGTCATACACCACGAACTGTTGAAGAAATGCCACATGAATGTACTCAGGACTGGAGTGCCTCTTTTCCGTAATCTGTGTCCACCGCCAAGATCAAGGGTTCAGCAACCTGACTCATCGTTAACATGTCAGAGTCATAACAACAATTATTGTAATTCAAATCATTTGCAACGTGGTTCCAATGCGAGGTAGCTACTTGTCGCAGTGAACTGACAACTTACTGTATCGGCAGCTGTTACTGGCGTTTGAGCTGCCACCATCCAGTGCTGATGCGCCGGACGTTTGTGGGTAGACCCGGTGGATGCCACATTGATCGAAGACTAAGGTCATCGGCCCCAGCTCGGCGCCGGTATGGAGTGGTGGACTGTTCCTGGGCCCGTGGCGGATGCCACATTGATTGAAGACTAAGGTCATTGGCCCCAGCTCGGTGCCGGTATGGAGTGGTGGACTGTTCCTGGGCCCGTGGCGGATGTCCTTACAGAGGAGCTCCCAAGAAGTTCGAGTCTAGTCCAGACTGTATTATTATAGGCCAATGTGCGCATGCATGCCATGACGCCGAGCTGGGGCCGATGACCTTACACTGTTTTACACTGCTTTACACTGTTGTAAAGGTGCTATTTTCTCCAATTTTTTTTTAGAAGAAGCCTACTGAAACTATAACCTGGAAAGACGAGTTTCACAACAGTTTTATTATTCATTTTATCCTTTTGCCTCGGAAATGCTGTGTGGTGTTTTGATCTTTGCGTACTGTGAGTTGCTGTATTGTAAGATGGTAACTTATTAAAGTTTATGGTAACTTGTTTTTAGAGGAGATTTTTATGTTTTGGCATGCAACTACCATAGAACAAGATGGGACGTTACGTGATTGTTCATGTGGGAGGACCCGTTGTCCTCAAGGACATAAAAATATATCAATAAAACAACCAATTTTGCACTGGGTTGATTTCCTCAGAATTATTTAGGGTTTGGTTCACATCTCTGTCATGTGTGGCACAGTAGCATCCTGGAACACTGCACTGTGACTGAGATTGGTGCTAATAATCTAGTAGTCAACATGCCGTTAAGTATCAATCCCCCAGAGTTATCAAGTTAAATGACAAGCAAAAACATTCATCACACCAAAGTGAATAAAATGTGTGTGATGCAGTCGGTGAAAAAGTGATGAAAATTATCCAAGGGAATATTTGGTCACTGTATGTGGTTAAGGGGTCCTTTTGCTTTACAAAGAACTTTGTAAAGTTCCTTCATAATAATTTTAGGATGAAGCCTATTACGAAAAAAAACTGAGCGAGGCAAATGGCTGAACAAATCACAATGACCCATTGAGGTGGAATAAAGTGGTCCAACTAATTTAGAGGACGATCAGCCTCGATCATATTTGATCTGTAGTGCCGCAATTAGGAGGGGGCAGAGGATGCAAGGCATCCAAGCCCAGAAGGTAGGAGCCTCAAATTCATAATGCAAGAGCCCACATTAACAAAATGTTGTAAAGTAGGCTATAAGCTTGGTCCCAAGTCATCTGGTTGCCCTTGAATCCGGTGTGAGGGGGGAAGGGAGCGTTTCGCCTACGTGAACATCTTGTTTACGTCTTCTTTGACTTGGAGAAGGCTTACAACACGACCTGGCATTATGGGGTTCTCCATAACCTATACAACCATGGCTTGAGGATGGATGCCACTGTTCCTTTCGGCTTTGCTCTCAGGCCGTTCATTTTACATTTGTGTCGGGATAATTCTAACCTGCCTGTGTGTTTGGTGAATGTTGTGCCTCAAGGAGAGGTGTTCTCAGTGTTATCCTTTTTGCTATTGGTATCAACAACCCAGCAAGAAGCTGATGGCCAGTCATTTATTGTTGTTGACTTCGGCCTTCGATTTCGGACTGCTCGTATGCATACTTGCGAGCAATAGCTGCAGTTGGCAATTAACAAGGTCCAGAGCTGGGCGGTCAGTGATGGTTTCGGGTTGTCTCTGGACAAAACACTGTGGGTCCACTTTTGCAGTCAACGAACACTGCACCCAGATTCTTGCCTGCAGATAGGACATGCACAGATTTCTGTGGTCCCACAGGCACGTTTCCTGGGTTTAGTGTTTGATTCTAGGTTAGCGTGGCTTGCACACCTGCACCAACTTAAAGAGAAGGGCTTCCAGGCCCTGAACTCCCGTGGGTTCTGTCAGACACTTCATGGGGTGCGGATCACACTGTCATGCTGCACCACTACCGGGACCTTGTTCGTAGCAAGCTTGATTTTGCTTGCATGGTTTGTTGCTCAGCTAGTGACTCGACCCTCCAGATGTTGGACCCCGTGCACCATGGTGGCCTGCATTTGACAACAGGAGCGTTTCAAATATCTCCAGTGCCCAACCTCTATGCTGAAGCACTGGAGCCTCCTTTGGCAATTCGGCGGCAGCAGCTTACCATTCGGTATAAAGTATGGCAATACAGCTGTGACATCCAGTCCTGCTTGGCCTGTGGTTTTTGGACGAGACTTGCGGGTTGGCAGACGCGGGGGTGGGTAAAGGTGATTTCCGTAATAGGCTCCAGCAGTCTTGTCAGGAGATGGCCTTTCAAATGTCCCACGTCTTGAAGATTGGGGAGAAGCCAGTGGCCCCTTGGTATGCCTCAAGGAGCATTTTAACGTTTCATCTGGCGGTCCTCCTAAAAAGCTTCACTCCCCCACAAGACACTTGCAAGAGTTCTGACGGCTGTGTTATCAGTACGGTGGATATCGACGACTTTTCACTGATGGGTTGAAGTGAGAAGTTGGCGTACCATTTGCTTGTGTGCATGAGAGGGTGACTGTTTCCCATCTCCTTCCATCAGGCTATCTGCATTTCTGGCAGAGCTTTAAGCACTTGGTTTGTCTGCTGAATGGATCCTTGACTTGCACCCCTTGACACAGCGAGTCCAAGCTCTGTTTTCCCACTTCATAAAACAATAAAATTCTTAGCCTGACCCAAAACGTCGCATTTTTAGTATTTTTGCGTGCGCACCTTGTTCGCTTTTTATTACTTCATCCTTCAACCGCATGAATCAACACCTCGTTTTCTGCTTTATAGTGTTGTTAAATAGATAAAAAATTTTGCTTACCTCAAACCATTGCCTGATAAAAATTGATTTTATCTGAAAAACTTGATCAGAGTGCGAAATGAATGTGCTGCCTCTTTTTTCTGACACTGAATACAACTCTGGGTGATTTACAAGGATTTATTCATCCGTAGCTGTAGTAAACGACTTATGCGTCTTGCTCTATCTTTCCTACTTTTAAGCTTGCTATAAGGTTTATTGACGAATGCATTAAACTTCAAGAACTGAACCGTAGACTTACGCCTTTTGGGAAAACATTATTTATTTAAATCTACCTGATTGCCATGACAGACACGCCGAAACAGTTAACCCAAGATAATGAGAAATGAAACACTATCATTACTCAGAATCAAACAAATATTTAACGACACAGTCGTTATTTTTTTATGAACCAATTACTTGTTCAGCCATGACATTATTGATTTGAATTTGTTACTACGCGTGAATGGCAAACACACATATATTATTGATCTGCCTTAATCGTACGCATATTGACCTGCACCAAACCCAGAATTTCGTTCTATGTATGTGGCAAGTCATTCGATTAAATAATAGCTATAATAAGTAAACTTTAAATATTGTAAATATTTCCCCCCTAAGAAATTGGTTTTCTGGGCTTTGGTGATCATGCTTGCAAAACTTAAGAGTTTTCAGTAGCAACAGCGCTAAAGCTTTTGTCAATAATATGATTTCGATTTTCACGGGACACAACTATTTATTTGAAATTATCTTGATCACGTGGCATGAGGGTTCTGGTTTGAAATTAATTAGCATGCGTTAATTTTAATCTGATTGCAGGCTGAGTGCGAAAACGTTTTGACACATGGTCGACATAATCAAGAGGCCTTTTTATTGAGGTACATCCCCATTCGAAATAAATAATAACTAACGAACTGAACTTTCTTTGCTTTATTAATATTTATAAAGGAATGCCACAGTTATCAGCTCATTTCATAAAAGTATTTCCCCTAAAGAGTTTAGGAAGCTTCTTCTGGTCCAACTGCTCCAACCATGCATTATTAAAATCAACCGAGGGAGGGTGCTGTGTGTGACTGCATGTCTAAATTGTTGGCTATTCTGACTACTGGACTTTATGATCTGCTGATTATTGGGAGTCATGGTAACTCCTTCTATTACGGAAGCCATGGTTGTGGGTCGCCTTGACTACGATATTACCTGCTTTGATCATGATTTGCGTGAGGGGGCTTGGCCATTCTATGTCGGATTGATTGGCTGTTCACCGTCAGAACAGATCCAGTTTGTCAGAGGTGCTTAATATAATTTTGCCCAAACTCAACCTTAAATCCATCGCTGGGTATCTCCCAAACAGCTGCTGTGGCATTTCGGTTGAAAATTTGTGTCATTTTGTTGTATCTAATTTTGACTGCAGGTATCAAACTGTGGTTCTTGGTGATTTTAATCTCTCCGCTGTTGACTGGGACCATACTGCATCAAACTTACACTTTCCTGGACCTCATCCGTCCACTGGGTCTTACACAGCTTGTTCATAACCTACTCGTGGCGAAAATATACTCAATCTCGTCTTCTCCCAGCAGGGTTTAACATGACGTGGATGTGGGTGAGCATTTTGGATCGAGTGACCATTGTATGGTTACCATTTATGTAAACTGCATGGATTTTTTTGTTAAATCAACACGTATTTGCATGGGCAAGATTGACTTTGACCATCTTAAGTAGGAATTGAGCCTTGTGAACTGGCAAAATTCCGTTTTCCATGATTGTGACGAGGTGGATTCTGCCTGGTCCAGATTCCTGGAAATTGTCAAGGAATGCATAAACCGTTCTCGTGGTAAACCTACCCCACCGCATAGCCCGGTTGATGGTTTACCAGCGAATATTAGGAAAGTGGTGAGGAAAAACATTTGGTCTGCGGAGGTGTCTTCGAGTGTCATAGTCACCAGGGAACCGTCTTGCTTATGACCATCTTTCAGAGGAATATGACTGTCTTTCGGAGGAATATGCCTGCCTTGTGACTGTCTGGCACTCCTCTCACGAGGTGAAAATTATTAGGGAAGGAAACCCAATGAAATAGTCGGGAAGCAATTTTATTACTGACGAGCCTGTAAAGGCCTAGCTTTTAAATTCTCTTTTTGCATTAAATTATATAGTTGACGCAGAGAGTCATAATCAGCAAATGCTGCTCTGCTCCTGCCTCCATTAGCAGCGGTGTACCGCAGGGGTCCATACTTGGGCCTGCGATCTTGTGCCGGCACTCCTTGTGATCGTTCTTGAAGATATGAGTGCGAACATCCTTGACTTTAGCGATGTCTAGCTAAAACAAGCCATTTACGGTAATTATTTCCAGTAATTGCATACTGTAGCTGCACTAGAGCAAAAACAGTATAGGCACCTCTTGATGCTTCACCAGCATGCGCTTAGGATTAAAGACGATCCAATGGAGAAGTTTTGTAAAATCTGGGAAAAATAAAATTGAGCTCCAACAAATGTTGGCATAACATTTGTGCTTCGAGAGCAAAAATAGTAGTGCCGTGTTTGAAGATAGTCCGTAAACCATTATACTAATGGGTGTCAAACAATTTCAGTCCCTCCCCTCCCTCTTCAGAGTAAACTAAGCATGATAGAAAAAAATGAAAATACCAATAGGTAGCCCATTTTATTGTGGGTTTACACTCACAAGCTCAATATTCAGTGTCCACTCCATCGCCGTCACGAACAGATTGTAGAGAGCACGGTAGGATGACAAAAGTAACTCAAAAAGCTACATGTTAAACTTCATTTCTCGAAGCACAGCACCGATGTGCCGCTCCATACTGGTACGACTAATTCCAGTTGCTATAGAGGTTCAGACAAGATCCTTTTTTCAACATTGTCCTTCAAGATGGTTCCAAAGTTTTCACATACATTCAGATCAAATGACCCACTCTTCATTACCAAAGAAACATGGAGCTTTTTGAGTCACTTTTGACATTGTTCAACACTAAATATTAAGCATGTGCGTGTAAACCCACAATAAAAATGTGCTACCTATCGATACTTTCATTTCTTCCTATCATGCTTAGTTTACTCTGGGGAGGGGGGGGGGGCTATCATTGTTTGGCACTTGTACATTTGTCGTTATCGAAGCTCTGCCCCCAATTTCTCTTCATGGATTACTGCTCTTTTAACTGATTTCAATATTAATTGTCTGGTCTAGTACCTCCACTAATTATCTACTAGCTTACTCAAACTAACTATCTTGAAATATCGCCGGAAATAACTTACTGTCTTTAAAAGTAAAGTGTCTTAAAAGAAGAGCAAATTATAATTGATACATATGTTGTATTACAAAGACTTACTCCATCGTTCTTAAGTCAGGTTATTGCTCAAGCCATCGCCGCTGAGCAGAATGAAGGACCATTTTTGGCACTATAGGTGCATTTTATTTTCGGCTTACTACTCTACGAATAACTGTGTCTAGGAAGTGTTTGGGGTTTTAAAAGGCCCACAGCAATTTTTGTTAGAGGATATCTGTTATATTTTATATATTATAATTTGTACACCAGGGTTCAAAAGCTTACTGGGAATTCATAACATTCTTAATTTACTTAGTTTAAGAAAAAAATATTTGCTTACCTCGTTTCGTAATGCTTATTTTGATTCTTCTTTAAAGTTTTCGTTTATGTTGGAAAAATCGGTGATGCATCCAAACTACCTCAGTCCCACAAACAGATGTGTTCATGATGTTAAACGTTTCATTAGCTACGGAAAAATGTAAACTGGCTCGTTTAATATCTTCAATTCTTCTATATCTTTAGGTACAGCCAGGGATGTATTCTTTGTATGTTGTGTGGCTTATGTTCCTTGCTTTAGTTTGCTTAGAGGTTGATGATGTAATCAATAAACGTCTGCTACCCAAACTCGATCGACATGCATTTGCTGGAAAACATATTATTTATTTAAAACTGATTCATGTGATAGAAAAGTGACAGTTATACGCATTTATTATTTAAGTCTAGATAAGTCGTTGCACATCAATCGTTACAGAGTATAAATTATTGACAACTGGATAATCAAGCTAGAGGGTTAATTTTCGGCAATAACTTGTTTACGATTTAAAAGATTAAAACGTTAAAACAACAAGGACGACCTCAAATTGTCGAACAACGTGCTGCCACGACTGTTGTGGGCTTCTGTTCCACCAGGGAGCACATTTTTACAATCATAATATTGCTAAGTGTGGCAGCCATTTTGTTCCCCCAAGGCCAAACAATGGAAAAATTCGTGTCAAAATCCGTCACTCCCTTGCGCTCAGCCAGTCAGAAGGCTGGAAATCATAGCTCAGTAAATGAGTGGGTTCTGGGTTCTGCACTTGTGTTAACCGTATCTGGTCAACGGGTGGAAAAGCAAGCTAGTTTTTCCTTGGGATCAGTTAACCCTTAGGTGCCTCCACCAGGACACTGACACTTACCGCAGGTGGGCTAGCCTCCATAGACGAGATAGCCGAGAAGAAGTGGTGATTAGACTTCAAAACTTGAAATATAGGGCATTGAAGTAGTTCAGTTTGATTATGTGGTATTAATTTACGAACGGGTTAGGCAATATCTCATGGAAACCTTGACTGCAAGGTTTATGAAAACTTCAAATGCGTTGATTTTGAGGTTTGACCTAACTAATGATGTCTTTTGCACAATTCAAAGGAAGATTAAAGTGAGGTGCCTGTGATGCCTGCTAGGCATTTGAAACCTTGTAGTTGTAGTGTGTTATTTATTTGTTTTAGACCTTTGGTTTTCTGGATTTTGTTATATGAATGGTTCTTAAATGATTTCTTGATGACAAATTTGAACTTTCATTTTCACTGTGTTGTGCACTCTTGTACTTGCATAAGTAAGTTTTATTTTAGTAAATACATAAATTCTTACAATAATGTTATAGCAAATATTGCATTACACGCATACAACTACATTTATATAAAATACTGTTAATGAGAGATTCAATTGGAAAAACTATACACATATACATATACATATACATATACATATACATATACAGGTAAGTGACATGACACTAATGATTTCGATAGTTAGGCAGATTAATCCCTGTCAATTTCGAATCTTAAATGATATCAATTCCATGGCATTTGCTACAGTTTAACAGTCTTTTAATAGTATAATTGTAGCAAAGGGAAACGAGTGTGTGATGTGCCTGCAGATGAGATGGCTGCAATAATATATGATAATATCCCAGAGATGAGTTTAACTTTATAGAAACATTCACAACAATTCACTATCTGATATATTTTCCAAATGAAGTAAAAGCCAGAAATTTCGGGTAAAAACTCGTATGCTTGGAGGCCTCATTCACACGCAGTACACCGTTTTAAGACAATTTTTTTGAGCTCACCCCCTCTCTTCTGATGCTACATAAAACCAACAAACTCAACCGATATGTATTTTCGTTTAACATTTCAACTTCCATTAGAAGATTTGGTAAAATTTGTTTCACTGTTGCTGATTACACCCGACGGGCGCATCTGTACCAGAACAATCAAATAGGTAAGAATATTTCCCAGGATCTGCAAGTAGACACGTATAAAGTTAACATATATTTCAATGAAGACTGTCATAAATATTTTACTGTCACAACAAAGTGATAAGTTTTACTTACTGACGGGATAATTGTCTGGTTGATGATGAAGAGACCACCAACTGCAGTAATTTCGACTTGTTGTGTACTCAAATGGTTAGTTAAAATAAGTATCTGTAATAAGAAATAATATGTCATCAAGCTAATGCTGTTATAGAATAGTTTCAAAGGTATTATTTGTAACTAATACAAATAGGTCATCCATAGTTTTAATATCAGTTTTAATGTTAAGAATTTCAGTTACGTTATTGCTCAATTACCAATCAGATTTTCAGGTTTGGGACAGTTTTTGCTTTTACATTACATTTCTCTGTAATCGCACCTAAAGACGACTTGAGGACAGGATTTACCTAGATTCGTTTCCTCATAGGTTACTCATTAAGCAATATGGAACGCAATTTTGGCATTGCCTCATTTGCATTCCGTAAAAGCAAAATATTTTTAAAATGTGTCAGTGAGTGTTATTTACTCTGGCATTCCCAGAACATTAGTAGAGAGGTTTATCATGGGCAGGGTGGATATATTCCCCGGTTTATAAAAGATGTCGTGGTACTTAAGGCATCTAGTACATGGTGTTCTGAGTTTCATTGCACCCGGAAGGTCATTCTACGTCTATTCTGGCCGAGAGTTCCTGGTAGTGCTGATTTGGGAGGCTTTAGGATATTTATCGCTTCCACAGTTCTGATTGCGCACTACCAGATGTCTGAGCGCAGATGAAACAAACTCATTTTTCAAAATGCTATTTAAACTAGATTTTAAAATCATGTAGCCGAATATTAGACAAAAACCGACCGCAAATGAGACGAATTGTAATTTTTTAGTACAAAGAACTGGAAACAAATCACTAGTTCTTTCTAATAGTACTTTATGGTTTTATATTTCACAGAGTAGGACATGAAAAACTATTTTATACCATTACTGGGTTAGGATTAGTATCACACTAAAAAATAAAATAATACTGGTGCAAGCCTAGCTACAGTGCGATTAGTACTATGGCAGTACGATTAGTACTATACACATCTGAGTTAATAATATAAGAGCCATAGAACAGTACTGTTGAACACACAAAAATGAAAGTACCACTATATAGTTTGTTCCACGTTACTTTTGCAGGAAGCTGCCTGTATGACGCCACGTTTGCCTGCATTACGAGTGCAAAAACATGTGGATATCACACTTGTAGACTCTACGCAGTTACTGTTAGAGTTTTTGCACTCATAGCGAAAGGAAACGTGACGTCATACAGCCTGTTTCCTGCAAACATAATGCGGAACAACCTATAGAAGCATAGATGGTCAATGTTCATTGTGGTAGTGTTAGAATAGGTTTAGGTTGTGGACTGTATTGGGAATCTCGTTGTAATATTGTCGCATTGTGTACTGTGTTGACGAACCCTGTGTGTCCTCATCGTCGGTTCATTGCATCATTGTGTGAGTGTGAGATTCGGTGAACGATGAGTACGGTTCAATCGTCATGGCTGACGTCGTCTCACCCGTTGAACCCCCGTTTTAAGATTCTGGATTGCTGTTGGGCCGTATGGGTGTTTACCTGACTGGTTTTGAGAGTTTGTAGGTAGTTTCTCCCTCTCTCCCATTCGCCACCTGCTAGCCCCCTGGCAGCAGTTCTAGCGTTACGGCAAGTAACTGAAAGGCAGAGGTCTGCCGTCTTAATTACTTCTTTGTCCCTCTAGCGAAACCACTGTCAAGGAAACGGGCTTGGCAAAATCAGCGAGGAACGAAGACCCTGTTGAGCTTGACTCTAATCTAGCACTGCGAACATACTGCGACATAGTGTAAGTGGGAGGCTGCAATGTCGAAAGTGTAATATCACTACTGTCATCGTTTATTTACTCATTCGGTGAAGCAGAGAGCGAGCGTTTTCAGGGTACTAGTATTTGGCCTTAAGCTCGGGGACTCGGATCCTCGTGCTAACCAGCTCTGAAGACACTGTCACATTTAGAATCTGACTGAGACCGTACATTTGTCAGATAGTAACGCAGGTGTCCTAAAGCAAGCTCAGCGACTAAGGAAACCTTGCGTGGAATAAAGTGGCAAAAGCTGGCTTGATTTCGATTTAAGCATGAATACGGACTGCAGAAGCGTGGCCTATTGATCCTTTTGCCTGTAGAAGTTTTCAGCAAGAGGTGTTAGAAATATTACCACAGAGATAACTGGCTTGTGGCAGCCAAGTGTTCAAAGCTACATCGCTTTTTGGTTCTTCGATGTTAGCTTTTTCTATCATTGCAAAGCAGAATTCACCGAGCGTTGGATTGTTCACCCACTAACAGGGAACGTGAGCTGGGTTTAGACCGTCGTGAGACAGGTCAATTTTACGCAACTGATTAGTCGTCGTTACTCGGCTAATGTCTTAGAGTTGGTCCCTAATTTAGAACTTCATTCCCATTCTTCCATAGCCTTTCAAGAAAACACTTCCAAGTCCAAGGGATATTTTCGGCCATTTTCACTTAGAATCAATTTTAAATTATTCCCCACGCCATATATCATGTCAGCCTTTATTGGTAGCCCCATCTATAAGCTTCATACCCAAATTCATCCAGCCACTCTGGTGAAGACAGGCAAACTATTAAACATCAAGGAACTGGACGAACTCCATGATTTTTCTTTTATTACTTAGGATCTTTTGAACCATTAGTTAGAAAGACAAGCGGCTAAAGCGATACCTAGTCGTATCCGGTCTTCTGTACACCACTACAGCCAATGGTGAAGCGCACACCTCTATCACGCATTGCAACAACTATCTCTATTATATAATCTAAAAGCAGTAGCCATCAGGACTGCCGGTTAAAAATGTGTTAGCTTTTAAGCTTATTTTAGATTTTAGGCATATTTTGTCAACTTTTAGGCCTAATTCTTACCTACAGCTTTAATTTCGTAAGTAGCAGCTAGCGGATATTCGACTTTTGCAACACGGTGCGTCTTCAGGCACACAGTTACAGTGTTAAACGTAACGTGCAGCGTAGCCTATATAGATCAGTGATAGTAGGGAAGTAACGGAAGAGACGCTGTTAATGAAACCAGGAGCTACTCTTATCAACTTGACGTTGCCGTGATAACGTGATTTCAGGCCTAATTTTCATTTTTTAGGCCTAATTTTTTTAAACTGTAGTTTTAATTTCATAAGTAACAGATAGGCCTAATGGAGAATCTGGCTCAATGGTAAGCCCGTTCATTCATGCAACAATGCGACGAGAATATTTTAAACGAAGCTAATATGCTTTTGTTTTTACGGCTTCAGTGTTATTCTTTGGATTTCAGTTCGATGATCAAATGTTATTATTTAATTTAGTTACATCGAAGAAGTCTATTAGCTATAAGGAAGTAACGATGTTTTAATTTGCCATGTTATTTTGCTAACTTTTGACACTGAATCTAATGTTGTAAACAGTGGTCGTCAATTTCTAGTACCATTGCGAAGGACGAACGAACGGACGGACGGACAAAGTCGTTTCAATAGTCTTCTCAGCCGGTATGACTGTTCAGAAGACTAAAAAAAAAAAGGAGAACTGTCGAATTACATCCTTTTCAACTGCTAAGGTTATTTCGGGAAGGATAGGAACAATTTTGCTAACTAATACCTAGAATCTTTTATGAGCCATAATCGATGAGCACGAATGCATATTGGGTACACTCTTCCGAGTACACGTGCATGGGCCGAGGACACGATTGAACCCTGCACTTTTGATTTATGACACAGTAATGCTACCCATTGAGCCACTCTAACTCCAGAAAAGAAACGAATAAAGAACGAAGTTATGGAATTTGCCTCAATGGTTCTGTGGTGATGAAGATGGAAGTAATCCCGGAAAGCGCACTGTACAATTAAGCCCACTTCCTGGAGCATTCAAAGGTTGCCTACATAATGTTAATGCCTACACATAATGGTAATGTAAATTGCTTCAAGTTTACAATACCTGATTTCCTTCAGCTGGTGACATATTGAAGTGTCCAACATTATTTAGACTTGAAACAATTTGTTTGGCCTAAAAGGGAAAATAGTAAAAAAAATGTTTAAAAAAACCTTTTTCCGAAGGGAACTTGAAATTAATAAACAAGCATAAAGTTTTTTTTTTTCACTACAGCTAGTCAAACTAATGAATCTAGAAGACAAATATTAACAAGCAGAAACAGCAAAATTATGCAAGAAGTGAAGGTCAAACTTGTTGGGTTAAGTTTTCTTTACTTACTACTAATTATTGGTTGGGTGAGTGATTTAATACGTGAGTGCAAAATTCATTTCCATGATTTTTCCGTTTCCTTGTCTGTCTGTTCCACAACAAACTAATCAAGCAATTTAAATGAGATTTTATAAGTGTATTCTTTGAAATTAGGACGAACAACGAAAACACATGGTTTAGCGATGAAATCTTTTCTTGGAGAAGGTTGGAGAGGGCATCACATTAGATTTAATGGTAATTTCGACCCGTTTGAGTAGATTATTTGGGAGTACCTGGACTGATTCGAAAAAGATTTTGTAGGAATATACTTTAAATTTAAAATGAATGACATTATACATGTTTTTTTTCATTGGTTGATCCTTGCTACTATCCATCCCGAGTCGGTCTACAATAATTGACAGAGCGAGCGAGCAAAGAGAGCGAAGCGTATAGCCTATAACGGACACCAAATTGCAAAATGTTGGTTGGTTGGTCCGTTGGTCCGTTGGTCTGTTTGTTGCACATTTTTAGTCTGGGTGGAGCCCAAACGAAAGATCGGTTTGGAATGAAATTTGGTACAACGCTTGATACCCCAAACAGTATTGCTGAGCCAAAATTTGACGTAAATCGAACAATTATTACGGGAGAAATAACAAATTTTCGAATTTATTTCTAACACTCACCATTGTAAATTTGAAATCGTGAATAGTTAAGGAATTCCGACGAAGCATACACTGTGCTGTTGGTAATCAAGTGAACTTTAAAAAAAAAGCCAAAATAAATCATCGTAGCTTCCTTACAGCTAACAATCTTTTTTGACATAACTCAACGAAACAATAACATTTGATCATAACACTTTACCACTAGAGGAAGACAAGCAAATGGGAAACAAACCAAAAGGATTCGTTAACGACTCACATTCGTTTCATGTAAAAAAGAATGCTTGCAGGAATTCAGCCAACATTGCAACCAAAGTGGCGTTGACGCTATCAACGGGAATCTCAAATTTGAAACATCAAATCGCCGCTGCAGTAGGAAACCGTTCATATAATACGACAGACACAGCAGACTACGTATTTATAGCACAACAGAACAATAATTTGGCTTCGTATTGTAATTTCAAGATTTCTAGATTGCAATGGAAACTACACTCTCCATCCCATGTTGCCAGAATAAATAGGCCTAACATCGAACCCAGTAGGCCTAATTTCTCTACTGTTGTCGCTTACGAAACTAAAACGGGACTAACAATTTGGCTTAAAATTAGGATTTAGAATTATTTAAATTCTATGTTCACAGCCAAGCTAACACCGGCTGATCAACAATTGTAATAATTCCAATTAAAAAAAAAAATTAGCGTTTGGCGTTGCAGTACGTGCCAGAGGTGTGCGCTTCAACATTGTCGTAGAAGGCAACGTAGAGAGCCGCGGATGTTTCGAATCTTTTGATTGTTGTGAAGTACTATCGTTACTGGTGATTGTTTAGCTTGCAATTAAATGCTTTGTTGTTAATATTTTAAATCTAGGAAAGATACTCTGCAATAAATATAAACAATGTAAGCATTTTATTGACGGTGGTACGTTCTTGGCCAGCTTAACCACGGCGGCTAACGTTGTATTTTACAACGGCGGCGACGGCGCAAAGAGGCTGCAAATAACGAAACGGTTACTAAATATGAGTGCAAACGAAAGTATCTTAAAATTAATATGAAACGTAGCCTAGCTAAAATGTAAAAAAAAACAGCAAAAAGCTTCAGCTCAACTGTAGCCGAATGAATATTGCCCCGAGCTTTTTAAGGACCATTAGCAAACATTGCACAGCCATTATAATGAGAGTAAATACAAATTTAAAATAAATTTTTCTTCGCTCCGCCTACAATAGGCCCAAAGCCTGTTTCCTAGTTTAAACCTTTAGTGTTTACTAATTTATTCCATTTTATAATTTACGCCAGTTTCCTATTCATTCATCTTTTTTTTTAATGCTTTATTGATCAAGAGCTCTTTTTTTGGTCACTCCTTGCTGTTTATCTTTGTTGATTAGGAGATACGTGTTCTTAACAAGGGATTGTTGAAGGCTTAATATAGGAGAGAGAGAGACTCTGGAAGAATCTCCAGAGGGTAATTGTTGGATAACTGTTAAGGTGGACTGCCCAATTCATTGTTGAAGGCAATAAACTATTCTTCACTTTTTTTAAAGGAATACTAATCCCTCACTTTTCCAAGTTTTTTAATGTTAGCTAAGACCCTAAAATCTTTAAGATCATAACATTTCGCTATCTGAATAGTTACGTAAAAATGAATAAAAACAACTGAGATTTTTAAGTCACTGCTCTCGTGAAGCAGCTAGATCCGTGCCATAGAGGTTTGTAATATCATCTTTCTTTAAGCCAGTTGGGTGTGGTCATACCCTTCCTGCTCAGAAGCACGAGTCCCGGGTGATGCTGTGTTTTTTTTTTGGCACTTATGTAGGTCATGCAGAAAGCTGTGGAAAGTGGTTAGAACAAAGACGTCACGCCACACGATTAAAATGGGATTTTTTCCAATGATTGTGATAAAAAGTATACATCTTCTGCTGAATGCAGGTGTTTTAAAAATTCGTACGGCATAAGCACTAGCACCTAATGATGAAGGATGCCTTGCCATTATTTTAATTATACGAACTAATGTTAAAAAAATTCAGAGTCGGAGGCTAATGGTAATGTGTTGGGCTTGGACCGAATTAGTTTTACATTTGACAAATATAAAATATTTACAAATGAATGTACCTGATATCTACCCGGTTCATTCAAGTGCTGACAATATCCTGACATTGACTTTTGACCACTGCTTTAATCATGACTATGACAAGTCATGTATTCTAAACTAAAATGAAAAGGCTTAAGAACAATATGTAATTAATATAAGGAGAGATATTAAAGAAATAACATGTGGACCGTAAGTAAATCTATCCAATTCAACATAGGCAATAACTTCAAACAGAAAAAACGTTCCAAAGTAACGGCATCTATACTTTTAAGGAAATGGGAGGGAAAGAACAGAGAATTAAAGCACAGATATGCCTCTACTCTTGGCTTTAGACAACGTGGTAAATACGTAAAAATGTGGCTGAATACATAGTGTCCAAAAAAACCATGTAACTTCTAAAAACCTTTCACTGAAATGAAAACAAACTGGGTATGAATATTTATGCATACTAAACTTCTTTTGAAAGGTTGTAATCAAGCTTTGTGGAAATATAAAATGTGGATCGAAAATGGCGTACACAATTATTTTATTGCTTATAATTTTTAACCAATCTATTAGATTTAAAAAGAGTTCGTGAATAACCTTCTGAACAACCTTTTCTTCAAATAAGGTCCAGTACAAATTTAGCTTTAGGTAACTCGCCTCAAACAAATTTGGAAATACTGCAGTGGATGCCAATCGAAAAGTAATTTCTTGAGGCGGTGGAGGGGGGGGGGGGGCAACAGGAAGGTCTATTGATCACGGAAGTACTATTTTAGTTACCTCGAATGTAATGCTTCCAGCAGCAGCAGTTATGGTGAATAGGCGATGTAAAATAGCTGCCATGTAAAAAGCTCGAAATGCGATTGCAGTCCAATGTCCTTTGTCCCACACCAGAAACGTATATGACAAAGTACAAAATGCTATAGTGTCGTCTAATAACGCTATTGAAATAATAATAGAGAATACATGCTGCACACACTTTACTAATTCGCATAACTCTTCGTATTGATATCTTACTTGGAGCAGATATTTGGAATCGAAAGACACTTTAGTAACCATAGCTTCACTCACTGCTGTATTTAAATTGTAGTAGCCTTTTGCGCACAAGTTGGCAGTTACAATGAAATATGTGCTAATAAACAGCTTGCACAAATAATGCATTATTTCAAGAAAGGAGAGTTCGATTGCATAATCTTTGTGAATAATGAAGGCACTGCTGTTTCCAATAATAATTAAAAAGGAAGCTGTAATACAGTGTACAAATATATGCTGGAATAGAAATCGTTGTTTCTGTATGGTACTTTCCAATATTTTGTCAATGGCTCGTGAAAGTTCCAGTAATTTATGAAACTCGTTTTCCCTTAACATACAAACAGTGTAAATGGTCAATATAAAGATGCAAGCTGATACCAATAATAAGTCCATGGTAATAAAATCAATTAAGTTCGATAATTCATTAATGAAAATAATCTTTCCTGTGCATAATATGACAGAAATAACTAACAAGAATGCAAAAATCCTACATAGAATGTTCATTACTCGTCTCCAAATAACTCCTCTGTTTTGATTTTTGAAAAAAATATTCATATACAATGGTAGGACACCAAGTAGTTTTCCCAATATGATTATGGGATAGTAAATATTAAATGTGATGGAGTTGAAACGAAAGTGCTGTTCCCCAAAAGGCAGTGTTCTCACATTTCGAACTCGGCAGGATGTAACACGATTCATAGCAAATGTTTGAAATTCTATGAATGTACAGGTCTTCTTCGTTTGGCTTTCTTGAGTTTTTTCACCCTGGAAATAAACGTAAACAATATTTGAACTTTAATTTTTTGAGAATCGTTTTATAATTTCGTTGAATGTGGCATTTATGATATAATTGAGCCGAAGCAAATTTACCTGAACAGAAATCACTTTTGCAAGCTACAGGACTGTCTGTGTGGACAGGGATTATGAGTGTAAAGCATGAGTACGTATAGAGTGTGGGAAGTGAAACTTCATTCCGACGTACTTGCAGCCTTGCGCAATGTTTTGCCATGCAAGCTAATGACTATGTTGTAAATTTTTCAGGTTATGGTAAACGTATTTGTTTGAATGAGCGTATTGTTATTTAAATGGTTAAACAACAAAATAGGGTTGTAACGTTGGGGTGGCTTATTTGCTTTGTCTTGGCTGATGGAAAGCTGAAAATCAATGTAACCCTGTTAATAGACATGTTTGTCTAGGATTAATTTTACCTACAGCCTGGGAGTGGTGAAAGGGTTATTGTGAGAGCTAATAAACAAGCGATTGAGTCCGTGACATCTCCACTACATTATCTGATTTGACTCTTCTACAGCTCTTCTACCGCTGTCCCTCCTATTTCCTATTAGCTTACTTCCTACTATGTCATCCACTAATCGACTGTGTTCTATTCAACAATGAATAGCACCAGACTAATAGTGATAATATACTCGTTATACCTTAAAAATATGCACAGGTTCCACGATGTAATGGTGACGACTTCTTTAATGATTAAATCTAAAATAAGCTTAATATGTAAATACATAACTTTCCTATACATTTTACACGGCGTATCATACCACGATGCAATGGCAGTTATTTCTTTAAAGATACGTTTCTTCTTTAAAATGCAGTTTAATACGTCATACTGACTCCACATACCTTTAACATGGTGTACCGCACTAGGATGCAATGCAGGTGGCGCAGTCATCTTAGTATGGGCCACTTCAGATTATTACCACTCTTCAGTCGTCTCACCTTTACATTTTAGACCTGTACCATCTGGATTACCTGCCTGCCAACTTCAGTACCAGAATCAAGACACGAAACCAAAAACCTGCCCTTACGACCATGGAGCAATAACCCCTGTACCCTTAACATGGAGAACCAAAACTAAACTCTCACTGCCACGCATTACACTGCAAGAATGATATGGTTTGATATGGTTTACTACTACTAACTACTCCCTATTTCCTAAGCACATTAATAGAATATATTTTTTTGGGACTTGTCTGTATTGATAAAACACTTTCAATAGCATTCAGGTTTCACTTTTGATGATAGAAGTTTTTTTTATTAATACATAGTCATAACAGTAAGGCATTTTCCCCACTGAAGACTAGATTTATAAAAAAATTACAAATTAATATTTTGAAAAACTTAATACCAATACAATCTTCAGAAAGAATGTACCAAAACTACTATAATATTTGTGTCATACTCTCTGCAGTGTTCTCCATGCTAGTTGTCCAAATAAAATTAGTCCAGTTTTTAAAATAATGTTAGAATAAGTTACATTGTTACAATTTTTTGGAGTTCTTTAAATGGGCATAATTGGAGAAATATCAACGAATTATTTTAAAATTTGCAAATGTTTCGAACAACTTAACAGCAATACAATCTGCAGAAAAATGTATCGAAACTAATATAATATTTACGCCATACTCTCTGTAGTGTTCTCCATGCTAGTTGTCCAAAATATTAGACCTTTATAAAAATAATTTTAGAATATACATTGATACAATTTTTGGAAGCTCTTTAAAATGGGCAAAATTGGAAAAATATCAACGAATTATTAACAAATTTACAAATGTTTTGAAAAGCTTAACAGCAACACAATCTGCAGAAAAATGTACCAAAACTAATATAATATTTACGCCATACTCTCTGTAGTGTTTTCCATGCTAGTTGTCCAAATAATATTGGTCCAGATTTTTTATCATTTTAGAATGTACATTGATACAATTTGTTGAAGCTCTTTAAAATGGGGAAAATTGAAGAAATATCAACGAATTTCATTCAAATATTTACGTAAATTGAAATACTACTTAATGTCAGGAGCATATAATATAGGCTTCCATTGGCACGAGAAACGTTGAACAATATTAAAGCTATGGGTCAGCGTATTATGGAAGAAGAGAATCACTCAGGGAATATTTATACTTCAAAATGGCATAATAAAGAATCGTTAACAAGATTGGGTTTCTTGACTTGATAGCTCACTGGGAAATCAGTTGATTTAGTGAATTGAAAATACTGTGATGCCGGATTAAGTCTACGCACCAGTCAAATTTTCATTTTCAGTATAATGTCTATGATTGAAAAGACTGAGATTTAAAAGCTAGAATACACAGAAACAGGAATACTCTAAAAGGCGTATTATTCGGAAACCTATCACCACCCGAGAACAAATTAAGCACCTCCTTGAATTGCACGTTAAATTAAACGCTGTAAAATAACAAATATGCTTCATAATGTCAGGGAACTGCAGAGAAGAGCAGTGTGCAGCCAACTAGCCGAAAAAAACTGCGGGTCCATTTGATAGTCACACACTGGACCACACTGCAGCCCATGGATGTGGTGATGGGTGTTTGTTTATTTTACAGCGTTAGCTGTTTAAAATGGACCAATAAAAGAGGTTTTTGCATTTTTCTCTTATGACAATGTTCTTCTTTTTCGGGTGTTTGTTACTTTTCTTCTGACTGCAGTTTCATTTCACTTACTCTGTGGTATTGTGTAAGTCCGTGTCATATTTTTACAAGTGATGTTTTTTTTTTAATTAACACAGTTATAAATATGTTACACGTACAACATAACCATTAGCAACTTAATGAATTAAGCCAAAATGACTGTATTTTCAATGTACTTACTTTTACCTATTCTTTTCTTATTTGATATTATGGTTTGGGAAAGAGTGAGTATTTGGATACAGATAGCACACGAAATGATTCTGAAATGATCGTATTGGCAATTCAGTTGAAGTGGGTTACTGGTTACTTATCAACAAGCAACATTTGTGATTCACGTATGCCGTTTTCACAGAACCTGAAGTCTTCACTCCACTGCCTACGAATCTCGGGTCAGGCTTATCGTCGGGCAGCTGTAGTAAATAAATGCTTTACGTCGGAGCTCTGGCGCATCAAAGTTTGGGCCTGCAAGGTTTCTGTGAGCCCACCTTTAGAATATGTAACCCGTGCGTGGTGACCACATCTGGTAGGCCATATTATTCTGCTTGAGGCTGTTCAGCACAAATCTACAAACTGTCCTCCTGGGTTTCAGGATTTAAGTTACTCGGAACGTCTCAGTCAGACTTGCCTGGAACTACTTGAGTTGCGACGTATAAAGTTTGGTGTCATTTTAACATTCGAGATTTTGCATGGTGTTACTGCTGTGAGCCTCCCATTTTTTTATTTGGCCCCGGGACATATTTGAACTTGGGACATATTTGCACTCGGGGTTACCAATGGAAACTTGTTAGGTAGGTTTCGAATCATAATACTCGCTCAACATTTTTTCTCGGTTAGGGTGGTCCACATTAGGAATGCTCTGAGTAAACATTCTGCAAACCAGTCCACAGTACATGGGTTCCATCATTCTTTACTATCTGAGAATCTTATGCCCTTTCTTAAACACCCTAAACGGTTACAATTTCAGTGGCTCACTGCCCTTCTACTTTCCTACCACCATGACGTGGTTGAAACTTGTATTATTATTATTATTATTATTATTATTATTGATTGTTCACACAATAACAAATGCATTAAACTAATTCAACAGGGCACCTTGCAATGAAAATTACTTTTAAAGAAAATGGATTAACTGGTTATTGCATCAATCAGTAGTGAAATATACACATATGTTGGTCTTTCATAAATGATTTCTATTAATCATACAATTATTGATTCAAATTGGGTGTAGGCTGGCAAGTCATGTAAGTTTACATTTTTTATAGGAATACCTTTTGTATTTGTGAACTTCCCTGTAAAGAGTAAGAACTGAACCATATGTAAAAAATGAAGGATGTAGTCATACACCATGAACTACTGTATAAATACAACATGAACATGTGCTCTGGAGTGCCTCTTTTTCGTAATCTGCGTCCACCCCCAAGATGAAGAGTTCAGCAACCTGACTCATCGTTAACATGTCAAAGTAATAATAACCTTTGTAATTTAAACCATTTGCAACGTGTTTTCAACAAGAGCTGGCTACTTGTTCCAGTGAACTGGCAATTTGCATCAACACTGTTGCAAAGGTCCCATTTTTTCTAAATATTTTGGGAGAAAACCCCTAAAACCCTTGTCTGGGAGAAGCGTTTTACAACAGTTTTATGTCTACCTTTTTGCTTCGAAAGTGTTTAGTAGTGCTCTCATCCTTGCTTAGTAGGTAAGTTGCTGTATTGTGCAATGTAAACTTCTTAGGGTTTATGGTAACTTGTTTTTAGAGGATGTTTTTCTGTGTTGGCATTCAACAGCCCAGAACAGGATGGGAAGTTACAAAGTTGTTCATGGGGAGCACTCATTGTCCTCAAGTTCGTAAAAATATATGCATAAAACAACCAATTCACTGGAATGATTTCTCTAGAGTTATTTGGGGTTTGGTTAGTGTGTCTGTAATGTGAGGCACAGTGGCATCTTGGGCCACTGAACTGTGACTGAGGGTGGCACTAATGATCTAGCAGTCAACATACCCCTTTAAGCCTCAATCCCCCAGAAATATCAAGTTAAATGACAAGTAAAAACATACACGACAACAAAGTGCACATAGTTTATGATGAAATTGGTGAAAAAGTGATAAAAATTATCCCAGGGAATATTTGGTGATTGAAAGTATTTAAGAGCTGCCTTCCCCTTACGAAGAATTTTGAGCATTCCTTTGCAATAATTTTATGGAAGGAGCAACATATTACCAAAAAATACGGAGCGAGGCAAAGTGGTAAACAAATCACAATGAGGCCAACGAGGTGGAATGACGTGGTCTAACCAATTCAGAGGAAGGTCAGCCTCGTTCGTAGTAGATCTGCAGTACCAAAATTAAGAGGTGGCAGAGGTGCAAGGCACCCAGGCACAGGAGGTAGGGTCTTCAAATTCACAATGCAAGGGCCCACATTTACAAAATGTTGTAAACAGGCTATAGCCTTAAGCCCCAAATCATATAGTCATAGGGGGACTCACATTTTGCCTTTTCACTCCTTTCGGAAAAGGCTAACTATGGCACCGATGATCTGAGGATAGGATCTGCGTATCATTATGTTATATTCAAAGTAGTAACAACTTAGTTGCAACCAGTACAGTAACAGTTACAGCACCGATTGTAACTAAGTTGCAACTATTTTGAATTGCACCCATGTGTACGCATGATGAAAAACCTGCAGCTCTTTCTTTCATTTGTATGTGTTCACGTATCTCAGAAGTACGGCATTTCTGCAAATACACCCACTTTTTTGTCAGCTTGGTGCGCATAATTTCATTTCTGAAATACATTTCCGTTTCACCTTGCATATCTGAGAGTCCTTATTTAATTTAGTGATGTGCAAAAAAAGCTTCTTGGCCTGTAACGTCTGTCTGTCCGTATGTACGATATGTTTTTATTCCCTTATCTGATTAATTTCAAATTTATCACACACTTTCTACTCTCTATTTTCAGATTTAAGTTCACAGAACAATAAAATTGAATAGAGATTACAGGATATGGACTTTATAATATCAAATAATAATTCATCATGAACACAACAATGGCTACAATCACAATTCACGGAAATTAATCAAAAATTAATGTACAACTCAAAAACTTGAAACACCTAACAACACCTAAACTCACATGCATCGGATATTTCAAGTAATGGTTGAAGGGAATTCATAAGATGTATATAGCCAAAAGAGGTCCAAACATATTCATTAATCAATTCTCGAAATTTCTGCCCAGACTTTGTCTGAAACATCGACGTTTGGTTAATGAATGTTTGTGCACCTCTTCAGCTACACACGTCTTCATAACATTCTGGTGCTTTTCCTCTTTTTATGAAGTTATAGATTTGTTAAATACATAAAAATGTTTACCTCCCTCAAATCATTGCCAGGTAAAAATTGGGTTGGTCTGATAAACTTGATCAGTGAAAGAAATGGATGTGGTGCCTCATTTATCTGACACAGAATGTAGCTCCGGGCGATTTACAAGGATGTGTTCATCTGCAGAGCAAAAGACAAATGCAGCTTACTCTCTCCTTGTTGTTTTAGTCGCTAAGAGGTTTATTGACGTATGCATTAAACAAGCATTGAACCGTCGACTGACGCTTTTTGGGAAGACACATTATTTATTTAAATCTACCTGATTGCCATGACAGGCACTTCCCAAAATTATCCCAAGTTGGCAAGAAGTGGGACACCATCATTACTCAGAACCAACATTTGTCTAGTAAGTAAGTCAGCTCGAGAAAATACAATGAAACGGAAGCTTTTGACAAATGTAACGACACAGTCGTTAATTTTTTATGCACCAATTACTTCTTCAGCCATGACATTTCTGATATTTGACGTCGTTACCATGCGTGAAAGGCACGTATATTATTGATTAGCTTAATCGTAGAAATATTGACCAGCATCAATACACAGAATTTTGTTCGATGTGTATGGCAAGTCATTCGATTAAATAACAGCTATGTTACAGTGTGTGTCTGTGCACCACAGGTAAACTTTAAATACTGAAGATATTTCTCTCCAAAGGAAATGATAAGGACATTTTTGGTAGGTAGTGATCATATTCACAAAACGGAAGAGTTTTCAGTAACTATAGCACTAGAGCTTTTGTCGAAAATACTGCTCCGATTTTCATGGTAACCGGTTACCTAAACTCTACTTGGCATGTGGTTTCAGAGCATTGTCTTAGACAAATGTAGCTTGTGAAAATACAGTACTAAGCCTACTCAAGCTGTCTTCGCTAGAATTGACTTACTGTCTTTAAAAGTAAAGGATCTTAAAAGAACAACAAATTATAATTAATACACATATTGTATTACAAATTTCAAGTCAACCTTACTCCTCCGTCCTTACGCCATGTTATTTCTGATGTCGTCACCGCATGTGTAGAATAATGGGCCATGATTGGCACGATATGTACATTTTCTTTTCAGCTTATACTCTACGAACAGTTGTGTTTAGGAAGTGTTTGGGGTTTTAAAAAGCCCACAGCAATTTTTATTAGAGGATGTCTGTTATATTTTATAATATTATATTATATTCTGTACGCAAGGGTTCAAAAGCCTACGAGGAAATCTTAACATTCCTATTTTATTTACTTATAGTTTGAGAATAAATTTTTGCTTACCTCCCTTCGTAATCCTTATTTTTACTTTTCTTTAATGGTTTCGTTTATGTAGTGGAAAAATCGGTTTGGTATCCGAAGCACCTCAGTCCCACAAACAAATGAGTTTATGGTGTAAAACGTAACATTAGCTACACAAAAATAGTAAATTGGATCATTTATTATCTTGAATTCTTCTGTATCTGTAGCTAAAGCCAGAAATGTATTCTCTGTATGTTGTGTGGCCAACGTTCCTTGCTTTAGTTTGCTTAGAGGTTTTTGATGCAATATCAATAAACGTCTGCCACTCGAAATAGCTCGACATGCATTTGCTCGAAAACATATTATTTATTCAAAATATTGATTCATATGATATAAAAGTGACAGTTATACGCATTTATTTTTAAGTCAAAACGAGTCTATGAACATTTATTGTTACAGAGAATAAATTATCGACAACTGGGATGGCCAAGCTAGAGAGTGGGGCAAGGTGGCCTGGTGGTTAGCTTGACCGTCTCACGTACCAGAGGTCCCTGGTTCGAGTCTGGCCTCAGCCACGCTAGGCTTTTTCAGGATGAGAGGGGCTTTATGATGTATCATGCTTATATCGATTGTGGCATATAAAAGATCCTAGGAATTTCCGATGGTATTTATATATAAAATGTCCCTCTCTCCTTCTGGTGCTGTGGCTAATGCTGGGTGTCATAAGCATCAAGTAATGTTCACGTGACAGTTACTTATGTATTGGCCATTTACAGTACTTAGCCTTGATATTTTTCATCACTATAGGGTGTTAAGATAGTGGATGATATCAAACTTGAGACGGAATTGATGACAGCCAGACCCTCACATGCAGTGTGGCTTGAGATTCAGAATCTCCTTCTATGGTCAAAAAATTAGCAGTTGCCATTAGCTACCTCGAAATCCCAATCCTTCCATATTGGGGGGTGGAGCGACCCCTATCGAGGAAATCTGTCACCTCGGTTTCTAGTTTTCATCAGATTTGAAGACTTCCCTGCACTGTTCGATGCTTCAAAAGCGAGGTGTTGCATTAGTAGTATTTTTTCGTAAGGGAAAACAAGACTTTTTTCGCCCTTTATTTTCTTATTTTTTTTCTGTTTCACATGGTGTTGAAAGCTTATCTCATTTAATTCGATACAATATGTGCTCTACAGACCGGAGTTCACACCCACTGAATGCTCCACAATGGTCAAAGAGACCCTAATGTTGATAAGATAGAAAATATCCGAAACAACATTTTTGTTAGAATTTATTTGTCCTTTCGTATGAATTCCTTGTTAAAATATGCTTACGTGTAGGCCTGCACTTTCTAGGCTTAACATTCTTCATAGTTCCTTTTCAGTATACGTTGAGGTCTTTATTACTCCTTAGTTGGACTGACCTTTGGTTCAGTAATATTCTTTGGCCTAACGTTAGTATTCCATGCCTACTAAAAATACTTTATACACCTGTACACTTTGTAGGCCTACACACTTCAGAGGCTATACAGACTTTACAAGCCTATAAACTTTCTAGGCCGACCCTTTATTTTAGTATTTTTCAAACTACACTGCAGAATGAGGTCCTACTAATGATGTTCTACATACACGGCACAATGTAGCAACGACTAAAAAATGCTCCCCAATATAAAAAAAATCATAACTTACTATTAAAAGACCATGCAGTTCATGTATAAATTACGTGTGACCTTGCCATGTAACTGCCGTTGTGAAGTCTCCATGCAGATCATACGCATAATTGTGACACAAGGCCGACACGTTTCCCAAACCCTGCTGTCTGCAAGTTATAAGGAAAGGCTAGAAATACGTCAACTACACTATCATTAGCAGGTATTGGTAGAAAAATTCTGTAACTCACCGTCGAAAGCAATACATAAGCTTGTTCACTTGCCAGACAACCGAGTGGATTTCACTGTCGTTATTTCTACGAATTCATAATATTTTTTCACACGATTTCTGCAAGCATGTGACGAGAACGCCCCTTTGTACGCTTAAAAGCAAACGTTGACTGTGTTCGTGTATTAGCTTTTCGTTGATTTAGTCAATAATTTCGCATGTGAAGAAATTCTGTGTGTGAAACGTCACAGCTGGCAACCTCGCTCATATGGCAAATTCGATCTTTGTTTCATTTGTAATTCTGAATTAAAAATGTACAAACCCAGGGTAACAGCCACCCATTATAACCACGCGCCCATCCCGAAAATTATAGCATGATCATAAACTTTAAAACAAGGCCATCTATAATTCATAAAATACAGCAGGACATAGGTAAGACACGTTAAAATGAGGAAAATAGCGGCTTATAGAAACGACCATCGATTGCAATTTATCCAAGGTGTTGCTCCAAACCCTAAATAAGTAATATAAAATCATTAAAAACTTATGGTGTTCGTTCGTGTTTGCAAGCCTATACCTGTACTCCTTCTTGAACCAAGGCACCTACAAAGATGGGAGTTGGACCAAATGAAAGATAATTAAATTGTGCTTCCGTTAGGCTTATTTTTTTTTCGCTGAACTTGATTTGATGATTCTAAAATACGCGAAAAATCGGCAAAAGTAACGTCAAAGTTTTTTTTACCCTCATGACGTTTGTTCATGACGTCATAGTTTGTTCACGCTAAGTTTATTATGCCTGAATCAAATTTGACCTTCCAAAGTAAACTTTTCGTGATAAAACTATGACATCATGTTTTGCATCGGTACGAAGTAACAGAAACACGACATATCGTAATATATGGATCTCAAAATCAGTAGGAAATCAAAATTTATTTGTTTTCGGGACAGCCATTGTTGACACGTGTTATGAACTTTGATAATGCAGTTCAAAGTAAGAATGATGTACATGAAATGCAAGCGTGGTGAGGAATGTGATGGACGAACTGAGAGCAATAATTGTAATTAGTTTGTACTAAACAAACAGTGCATTGACTTTGTGATGCTATTGGAATTAAAAAAATTACATGAAGAATGGATCGACGCCTATGAAAAGCTAACGATATGGCTAGTATAAACTGGGAAACAGTCTTTGGGCCTATTACAGGCGGAGCGGATACAAATATCAAGCCTCCTGAAGGTTGCATAACTGGTTCGATTTGTACTGCTAAGAATGACTTGTGTACCAAATTTCATTCTTTTAGCTCGATGAGTTTGATTTTGTTACTTAATAATTGTATTATTCATGATTCCAGGATTCTAAATTTACAATGGTGATTCTGAACTTGCAATTTACAATTCTAAACACAGTAATTTCTTCCGTAATAATTAGTCGACTTACAGTAAATTATAGCTTAATACTTTTGCGGATGTCATTCCAATCCGACCATTCGTTTGGCTCCACCCAGAATACAAAAGTGGAGCCAACCAACCAACCAACCAACATTTTACAATTTGGTGTCCGTTATAGGTCACGCTACGCTCCGTCAATAATACATAAGTCCGTTTCTCGCAAAATGTGCAACAGGACTTGAAAAGGCAGAAGTGCCACTAACATCCAGTATATATTAAAAAAGATAACTGAGAATTAATATGTCCAGTAACAAGAAGGAAAGAACGAACAGAATGAAACGTGCACGAGTGCCTTACCACCAAGGTTAGACCAATCGTGCAGGCAAGATGGATAGACAGTCATGTAAGCAAGGACGAACAACAAAGGAAAGTACACTACATGCAAAAACTGGAAAATTTGGTCACTAATACCAGCGTCAATATAAAAAGTAAAAGATTTACCTAAAAGTCAATAAAATATAATACAATAAAGGCATTAAAAATAAGAAGATTAAAAAATATATAAATATAAAAAACAGCGTCTTTACAACAATCAAAACACCGACAATCAAAACAAGCAGCTACAGCAACTACCTATCGCAACCGGTCTTCTGTACATATCCTTTACTTCCGAATAGGTTGAGGTATACACCTATCTCGCGCACTGCATCAGAGATTTCTATTATAATCCAAAAACCTATAATCTAAAGCCTATAATCGAGCCTATAATATAAGGCCTACAATCTAATTTACTTGGCCAAGATTACCCTATAAGTCCCAGAGTACATGAAGGTAAACAGCAAGAGTATTTGGGAAAATAAGTCTCAGGTGCGCCACGATCAAAGCGAGCAACCATTGACGAGTGGCCAGTGACCTCCTTTCCAAACAAAGTGAGAACTGGTTCATATCCACAGCCCTTTGTCTCCAGAAGAGGGTGGAATTGAAAGCTAGGAGCGGACACCAAGTAAAATCTTGTAAAACACAAAGTAAAACACTTGTAAAACAAGGTTAAAAATTAGTATTGCTAAAGCAGTAAAACAAAATTATTTTGTAAGCGAAGCTGGATGATTGTATAAATGTGTTTCCTATGAAATAGAAGGCCCACCAACAATAATACACATGGAGGAAATTTAATTTTTGGCAATATCTTGTTCACACTTTAAAAGATTAAAGCGCTAAAATAAGGACAACCTGCCCCAGCTGGATGAGCTATGGTGCCATGTTGACCCTGAAGTACAGATATATATATTTTCCTCCAACAATAGTTCGATTTCTATTTTATTTTAAATTGTATTATTTTAAAAAGCAATGTTTTACAAATTTCATTGCTTAGTTTACGCTGTTTTGTCATACGCTGTTTCATCCCATGCTATTTTGTTTTCGTGATGTGATGTCTTCATACCTCTAAATCGTGCACTGAATTGTTATGTGCTGTATACTGCTACAACGTTTATGACGCTTCTGTTTTGTCCCATGCTGTTATTTCCATGCTGTTTTGACGCTTATCCGCAGTAATTAATGGTTATTCTACTTCAGAGGAGACAGGAAGAATGGCGCAATATTCCCTGAGGTCACAGATCTCCTTACAGGCTAACTTTACTATAATCCACAACAAGTACTAATAGAATTTACAGCAAAACGTTTCCAGAAAATGTTATCTACCCCCAAACAAAACTTGTTAAGATTCCCGCCAAGCTTTTTGGCCGTGTGAAGTCGTGATATCAAACGCCAAGTTCTTTCACCAAGCTAATCCCGCCGAGTAATAGTTCGAAGGTTAAATGAAATATCTGAAAATTGCTTACTGCTCAATTTTCAATTATTTCACTTAACGTTTGAAGTATTAGTCGGTGGGATTAGCTTGGCGAAAGAGCTTGGCGTTTGATATCACGACTTCACACGGGCGAAAAGCTTGGCGGGAATCCTTAACAAGTTTTGTTTGGGGGTAGATATCAGTAATTTTTTGTCCAAATTGATGAAATCCTTTTTTTTCTTAGTAATTATGAAATCGAAATGGCAATCTAGTTTTCTGGTCCATTTCTTCTTCTTCTTTTTTTTTTTTGGTTTCGTTAGATTTTCAGGACAGCATTCACCTTTTTTTCATTTGATTAGCATTTTTATTAGTATTGCAGTATCTCCTTGCAAACGCATGAATTTCTTTAATTGTCAGTTTGGCACTGTTGCATAAAAACAATGTTTAAAACAATGTAAAACAATCAATTTGGTCCTTTGGAGCTCCCTAACCCCTGAACCACTTGACCAATTAGAAAGGTCCATATGAAAAGGGCACATCTCCAGAGCAATACCTGTAAAATCAGCTAAGAACCAGCTTTATTTACCGCATTGAAGAATTTATTTTCGTGATGCAAAAAAAAGCGTTAGTAGTAGTAAGAATTAGGCAAATATCAACGTTATTCACATCGTTTTTTCAACAAGAAAACGTTAAGCTATGGGTCTAACAGTTACTTTTATGTTGTCAGGCGACCAAAGTCTCCCGATTAAACAAGTTTCAGCCTTTTCTGTCGCATTGTTATTTATCCTCACATGCCTGAAAACAGCCAAACTCCATTTGCTGTAAGGACACAACGTGTCTAATGGTTGCCATGCTCATATATACATATTATCTGGATGTTATCGTTTTATCTTGGCAGGCGACACATTAGCGTGTGTCTTGATTTGCCATATATTCTCATAGAAGTTACAGCACGCACTATCCTGATGTTCTCCTACCGCGTTTATGAGTACCTGTTCGGTTCAATCGTATAACCTTCAATCGTGTAACTAAATCTTTGTGCTCAGGTGTAATATTCCTCTTAGAATTCTTAATTGACTATAGATTTGAATTTCACCGTGCGAGAAATTTGAAGCATACTTATGAAAAAATTCGTGCACTCTAACTACATGAAATTGTGGTTTATATTGCAATTTGTAGGTAAAATAATTCGGGAGCTTAATGTTGAAGGTAAGGTCGTATTGTAAATGGATCTCTGAATCTCAAATTGTTAATTAATTCCTCAACTTCAGTTTTATTGTTCTTTAATTATTGACTGACTGAGTAGCACTAAAATTAAGAAGGAAAGTTATACAATCCAAAACTGAACCACGCCTCAATAATTATTTGGTTGGCAACAGCTTTATTCCTATTAGGTAAATGCTAGCTATACTTAAGGGGCAAAGGGGTAAAGTGTTTTTTGTTTTTTAGTGAAAAAAATACCTGGAATATTTCTCTCTCTTTTTGAGAAAACAGTTTTTTTTTAAATCTGCAGTAGTTATTTTTTAAATTTAATATGTAATAAAATAGTGCAGCGTACTTGTTTTCCAGAAGCGAACCGAAAGTGAGCAGTTTATGAACTCTGTCTGCTGCTTTATTACCAAAAAGTAGCAGTTTTCTTAGGTTTTTCAAGCTAAATCTGTTCTGAACTAAGCTATATCTCAAATGGCCCTCGGTTATCAGGCTGTAGTTCTACAGTTCGTCACTAGTGGGCACAATCGTCGTAAAACATAGTTGCCTCCAGCAATTCTTTGCAATTGAATTGCCGAAAACTTATTTTTCAATTTATTTCGCTAGTAAATCATGCATAACGGTTTTGATATTGGTTCAATCCTTTTGAAATTTGGCGGGTGTGTGCCCCACATAAATACGAGGACCGTTAACCAAAAAATTCAACATAAGTATGTTTGATGTACTGTTTCACACAGTTTGGTCAAAAAGTGCATATAATTTATGCAAACTTTTGCTTCAGTTAGCATAATAACTTACATAGGGTTATTTTTGTAGAGAAAAGTGTAGTTAGTTGTCTTCTTTACATGTTTTTCTGCAGTTTGGTTCTTGTTTTAAGCAAAAATCCCCCCCCCCCAAAGATAATTACACTTGATTTCCATCTTGTATCTAATTTGCATACTTTATGCTAATTAGGGTGTCAAATTATTTTCTAAATTTTCAGAAAACCTATTGAATATGTTTTCTGCTGTGATTTGCACTAAAATTATATGGTTGTTAGATGTTTAATACTTAAAAATAAAAATAAAAGTTTGCATTATCCCTTTGCAGCTTTAAACTCAAGCTACTCCTACGAATACTTAAAGCATCGTGGTGCAAAACAGTATCTTTAAGCTTCTCCGTTTGTCTGAGGTTTTCCAAAAGCTGGCGCAGTTATACACTGGAGTTATCGCTAATTGAATAATTTTTTTGTGGTTACCCGCACGATTCCAACCATATGAATAATTATAGTTTCCAGTTTCACCTTCAAGTTTAACCTTTATAAACAAATATTTTTGGCTTCATGAACAACAGCAATTACCCTAAAATCTGTTATGTATACTTATAGCTAACCTGCTAACATCACAAATAGTAACCTATTCATACTGCAGATGCACCTTCTTCTCCAAATAAACTTGAAACGTAAAAGAAGATTCCAAACAATAAGAAATAGATACACGTGAGCCACAGCTAATAAACCGGAGGTAATTTCAGTTTTCGAGAATAGGGTAAATTCGTGGGAGCGATTTGGTGCATGACTGACATCGTACCCACGCACACGGTCCTCATATAATGCAATAGGTGGAGATGTAAAGCTATGAAATAATGTATATAAGTTTTTTTTTTTAAAACTGTATTGCCGTAATAAAAGTGGTGTTAGGCTTTTTTATTGCGAGTTACGTTGAAATTTGGTGTTAATGACTAAACTTGCTGAACGGGAAATTTCTGTTAATGACTGGGATTGCTTTGGAAGAACTTATTTCATTTTCTATCCTCATTGTCGAATTTCGAGTTTCAAATAAGGTCACATTTTCTTATTTTAATTGCTTAAATAGGTGCAAAACGTGTTTATAGGCTTTGGTTATAGTTTTAGGTGCATTTTGAAGTGTCATTTTGTCTTTTGTGACTAGGTAGGTACATGTACATCCAAGAACAAAATTATAGAAAAAGACATTATTTAACTTAACTTGAATTAGAAGTTTTGAGCCCAACTTGTCAATCAGTCATAAATGCCACGGCACTAGTGAAAAAAACTGTGAAAACTAATTTCGAAACTGTGCGCCTTTTTATGAAGGTGCTAACGACAAGTTGAAGGGCTGCCATCATGAAACCCATTTCTACTTTTTTTAAACAGATTTAGTTTTAGACTCTCTAGATCATTCAGTGGTCGCCGAGTTTACTAACAGCATTACCCTTTGTTACAGATATTTGAACAATATTTGTGCCTTTTTGTCAAGAGTGGAACAAACTGTTGACAATATCCTTAGTTTTTAAACCAATTGCACCAATCCCTCATTGCCACAGATGAACTTCGTCGTGACTACTCCCTGTCATTTTTTGATCATCTAGTTTTTAAAAATTAACATAGGTCATGCTTTGCATATTTGTATGATCTTTGGGGAGATAAACCAGGATCTTTGACAAATATGAAGTGTATGGGTTTTCGGCAGACAAAACTGCAAGTTAATTTAAGTACTACTTTGACCGACGAAAAATAGTGTGTTAGGAAATTTCAGACAAGATGCATCACACGTAACAAGGAGTCATAGCTTAGACCACATTGTCCTTTATTGCAGTCACGTAACAAGTGTTAGCCCATATAATCTTCATAGTCAAAACATCCGACTCAAACCGTGTAGGTTGCCCAACTGGCAATCTCACCTACAGTATACTAATTATGGCGACAGGTAAACTAAGCTTTGTTTCAAAACAGTTCATAATACCGTGTGTTATTTATCCTGCGAGGGTCATAATTCCTTCGGACCATGAGAAGTAGGTAGCGAAGGGTAAATACCCACGACACATGCAAATTCTGTTGCATAGGAAAAACGAGACGTGCTACTGGTGTTTGCTCGGGTCTGAAGGGTTAAAGCCTTACAGAAGAGCACATATCTTATGTGACTCATCACAAATCTTCTATTGCCACTGCAGCTGTTCAAACCTCTAATTTCGGAGTGAAGAAAGCCAGCACAATTCAAGTTAAAGTCAATAAAAAGCCCAAAAATGTGCAAAAAGAAACAAAAAAACACAACGTTTCGGGGATATCATGCACCCCGTTTTCTTCTTTGTGCACATTTTTGGGCTTTTTATTGACTTTATCTAATTTCGGACACTCCCTGAAGGAAAGCGAGCCCAAATAGTTTATGTTGAAAACTACGTCTCTCTCTCTCCACCAAATTCTGGAAGCATATACCATTGTGTGTAATGAGAAAGATCCATGAACCTTGAGCAAACTGACCCATATGTAGGAAAATGGAAAGAAGTTTGGCAATAATTACCAGTTGTTTTTAGGTGTACCTGGTCGATAATGTTTCTTTTATTTTACTTTCTCATTGTACACTCCCATCGTAAAAGGCCCTCAGACTGGACCTAAATTATAAGTGTTTTAGTCTTCTGTACAGCCGTACCGGCTGAGAAGACAATTGCAATGACTTTGTCCGTCCGTCCGTCCGTCCGTCCGTCGCTTTTTTCAACTTCGCAACGGTACCAGAAATTGACGACCACTACTTACAACGTTCCATTCAGTGTCAATAGTTAGTTAAATAACATGGCAAATTAAAACATCGTTGCCTCCTTATAGCTAAAAGACTTCTTCGACGTAACTAAATTAAATAATAACATTTCATCGTCGAATTGAAATGCTAAAGATTTGTGTTAACGCAGCCGTAAAAACAAAAACATTTTAGATTCGTTTAAAAGAGTCTTGTCGCATTGTTGCATGAATGAATAGGCTTACGATCGAAGCAAATTCTCCATGAGGCCTATCTGCTACTTACGAAACCAAAACTGCCGTTAAAAAATTAGGCCTAAAAAATGAAAATTAGATATAAAATAACGTTACCATGGCAATGTCAATAGTTGCTACGAGTCGCTGCTGCATTTTCTCCTGTCCTTCCCTACTACCACTGATCTATATTAGGCTACGTTGCGCATTACGTTGTAACACTGTAACTGTGTGCGCGGAGGCATACCGTGTTGCAAAAATGAATAGGCTTACTGTATACAATCCAAATCTCCGTTAGTTGCTACTTATTAACAACTAATTAAAGTTGTAAATTAGGCCTAAATGCTGACAATTATGCCTAAAACGTAAAATAAACTTAAAAGTTAACACATTTGTAACGGGCAATACTGATGGTTACTGTTTTTAGATTATATAATAGAGATAGCTGTTGTAGTGCATGATAGAGGTTTTCACCTCAACATGATAGGAAGTGGACGATCTGTACAGAAGACCAATGCGACTACATAGTCGCTGTAGCCCCTTGTTTATAAATTGACCTGGAGCATAGAAGATTTGGATTACATTTTTTATTAACTTCAGCAATATTAACTTCTGGGGCGTCAGATTCGATAGGCGTCCTGGTCCCAGTGTACATCTCTGGCTTCGTACAGACCCGGGTTCGATCCTGGCGATGGGAAGTGTATATGTACGGGTTTTTCTCCGGTTGTTTCCCGCCCGTTGCACGAGGGTTTCCTCCGGGTACTCCGGTTTCCTCCCTCATGCGGCAAAAAACAACTGTAATAATGGTGGTACTTCTTCCACTTAACATCTGCCGCCGGGGAATTTGGGTGGGTGGATGCCTCGAGCATCGTCTCTATATATTATTATTATTATTATTATTATTTCCAATAAGCCTTGCTGTATTTTATCGCCTATAAAATTTTTATTTTTAAACTTTGAACTTTATTTTTCCCACAGGAAACATCGAAATAATTATGTATGAAAATCAGACGGATGAAGTTATTATGGATGATTCATTGGAAGATAACAGAAATTGTCGTAAGATTAAATGCAATATATTATAAACTCTTTGCCATTGAGAAGGCAATTCTTTGTGTACTGAATTTTAATATTTTGATATTGCCAGATTTAGTTATTAAATCTGTATCCGTTATTAGGCCCAATAATGTTAATTTGAAACGTGCCTACATTTGATTAATTATAAACATTCCAAAACTATTTAAAAGATTTTTTATTTATTTATTCAGGCTGTGGAACCAAGTATGGCCAATCCAATAAATTTATTGTGGGTGGAGAAGAAGCTACACCTAATGAATTCCCTTGGGTGGTAATGTATTTATCTATCTTTGGGTGCACGGGTAGCTGCGAGCACTGGGGCGTCAGATTCGATAGTCGTCTTGGTCCCAGCTGGACATCTCTGGCAACTTACAGACCGAGGTTCGATCCTGGCGATGGGAAGTGTATATGTATGGGTTTTTCTCCAGTTGTTTCCCGCCCGTTGCATGATGGTTTCCTCCGGGTACTCCGGTTTCCTATCTCATGCGGCAAAAAAACCAACTGTAAAACTGGTGGTATTTCTTCCACTTAACATCTGCTGTCTGAGGATTTGGGTGGGTGGATGCCTGGAACATCGTCATCTATATCATCGTTATCGACATCGTCATCATATATTATATTATATTATATTATATTATATTATATTATATTATATTA
>JAHWFP010249158.1:52879-87596 GCA_023313725.1 Lithobius niger
TATATTATATTATATTATATTATATTATATTATATTATATTATATTATATTATATTATATTATATGAGCTAAATTATTGTATAACTAGCCACAAGAGTCTATCTACAAGTCTGGGGAGTTGACAACATGGTCGTTTTTTCCGTGTTTTACTGAATCTGGTGGTTATCATTACTGTTTTGTGTGTAAGTTAGCACGCTCACAGTGAAGGATGAGTAGCGTAATAATCATGCACAGATTTGCTACTTGATCCAATGAATTGTAACAATGGATGGTGGGGAAACAAAGCATCCATAAATTACTTCATAAAAATTGTTCCTTCTTGTTCGGAGACCAGTCTTGACCAGGTCCTATAGAAAACGTCTTGTAAATTTGAGGGTTATGAAAGTTTTGTTATTTGTTGTTGCTAAAGTATTTGTACTTGTGCGTTTATAGTTTTTCATGCGAAACAGAAACAAAGGATGCAAATGGGATGGAGGATGGAATAAAAGTCAAAGCCAAATGTAATTCTGTTTCGTTATGGTTATGACATCTGAAAACAGTTTGGATCCGTTTGGCCAACATTCAGATATTTATACAAAAAAGTTCAGAAGGTCAGAAGCACCTAGAATCCATGTGTTCACGTAACATTGTATACATATGTATGTAAAAGGAGCCGTGCCACTTACACGAATACATGCATTTAAAACCAACAAAATTTTAAGCAAGTACACATGCTGACTTTACATACGTCTATTAATTTCCGTTATTCATTAGTTTAGTACAGTGAAACGTTCTGTTATTCTTTTTAGGGAATTAGGCAAGACTTAATGGCAAGACTTTCTACTGTTTTGAAAAGTTAAACCTTTTTAGCCTCCTCAACTTCAAAATAACTAGTTAACTCCATTGTCTATTAGATTTCTTACAGTTTAACAAAACACATTTTAATAGACTATTTTTTACTGCTGCCAGTTCATGTGGTAGTCACAAAATAAAAAGGGACTGGAAGCAAAAATTATATTGACGGCATACGTATTCAGCACAGCCTTGGGATCTTCTTACTATTCAGGCTCGCCAAGCATAGGGTTTGGTAAGTTGTATGAAACGTCAGTCACCATTGGTTTATGCTGAAAGTTATATGGTGAAATCAAGAAAGTAATCTATGTCTGTTTTAGAGGTCTATGTACAGAGTTGGTCATAACCTTTGCCTAGTGCCACTAAATAAGAAAATCCAGATAAACACAGTTGGCTATAACAACTTCCTAAAATAATAACTTTTACGCATATTCCTCGTCAATAATTTGTGTGCCCATCATTTGCCTCCCAGACAAAATGCAGTCTTGCAGGGTAGGATTGTAATAGTGTGCCGAAAATATTCGTAACCTTACTATGTCATGGTGTGTTACAGAGCAGGGTTCTTGGCCTGTTACTATTTGTTATTTATATTGACAGCCAACCGAAGGATGTTGTTGACTGCTTCCTCCATTGGTTTGCTGGCGATTGAAAGCTCTCACTTCGATGAGATCTACGATGATTGATATTCTTTACCTTACTGACTGATGTTCGATGTTATATTTTGGATTTTGTGTTGGTGTTTTTTCCACTGGATTTGATTTCTTGACATTTTGCCCCGTCATCTTCCCTTAAGCAAAATGGTGGCTTGTCGTTGTACTTTCACGGTGAATGATGTTCTTCGCATTACTGACTGATATAGATGTTATAGTTATCGTTTTTGTCTTGGTATTTTCTCTACTGGACTGGATTTTTTCTTGTTTTACCTCGTCACATTACATAAGGGCAACTGGTGGAATGTTACTGTTATATAAATAAAATAAATAAAAATAAAACTGTCTGTAGCAGCTAAGCATAAATGTATAGTGAAGAGAGGTGAATTGTCCTGCTGAACTCATGCTTGCATTAACTTTATGGTCTGGGCAAGGGCGAAATAGAGGACTCATGCTCGAGGCAAAAATCATTCTTTTTAATTAATTTCTTGGAGCCGTATGGCATAGAAAGCAGATGTTTTGGCTCAAATCTGAACCTAACTACATGATTTTAGTGGAGAAAATAGTAAAACTAGGGAAAGGGAAGACCCAGGGAATCAAGCTGAGAAACCTCGCATCCTCGTAAGGGACTAAGGCAACTTCCAGAAGTAAGAACAGATCCTATGCCATTTGAAGGAGGATGGTACCTTGCACTTTGGCAGTGTCCGCGTTCCAGTCACCCAACTGATCTTTGCTTTAGGTAACATTAAAGACAACTCTCAGCCATGATCGCAATATCCGAATAGCCAAAAAGTAATATTCAATTATATTGGTGGTTCAGGATCTGGTGCTATTAGGTTTAGGACATAATTTTAACTTTTATGCAGCAGTTTTAGCTTGGTGTGTTCCTCTATTGGACACAAATACTGCAAACATCATTACTACTTTAAACTTTGTGTTTTTATTTTTATTTTAGGTAGGACTTTATCAATACGGCCGTTTGTTTTGTGGAGGAACCCTCATCAGCGAATATCACGTGTTAACAGCAGGACATTGCCTTGATGCGAAAAGGTAACAGCTACATAACTATTTTCAATCAGTAATCAACATTTTCACTGATGTTGTTTAAATCGCTAATCTTAATAAAGGGACTAAAAGAAGCCTGGAGTGATAGGGAATATATTAAATTAAAACAGTGGGCCTTTTAAGCTTTAAAGTGAAGGGTCTTCAGTTACAAAAAAAATAAATAGTTAAACAATATATATACGTCTTTCATAGCAGTGATAGCCGGGTTGCTTGTTTTGCTTGCTGCACTCAAGGAGATTTCTTGTTGAAACTCGTACGCAGCTGACAGACATTACCAGCAAGCAAGTATCAAGCAAAGGTTCACGTAAGAAGACGTTTTTGCTAATGTTTCAGCTGATAACTGAACGACAAACAAAAATTAAAAACTGTCAAAATCATTTGAATATTGCAGAAATGTTTCATGTAGAATAAACTTCACGGCAGTACATAGGTATATAAAACCCTTCCTGTTTTTTTACCTGGGTTAGTTATAGCCTACCTTGATTCAAACAATCAAACGAGTTAATTCTTTTTCTAATTCTTCCGTATATTTATTCGTAAATATACTCTCATTTAAAAAGCCAGTCGGTGTCAGTACTCAGCTAACAAGGCCAGTTTTGGCCAGTTCACACAACTATGAGCAAGAATTAGAAAAACAAACATTAACTCGTTTGGTTGTTTGAGTCTAGGTATAACTAACCCGGGTAAAAACAGGAAGGGTTTTTATTGCGGCGGGCTGTGAGTGACTCCCCAGTCCTTGCCAGACCCGTTGCTATCGCGACAAATATTATTATTATTATTATTATTATTATTATTATTATTATTATTATTATTATTATATACCTATGTATTGCCGTAGAGTTTATTTTGCGTGCAACAGTACTGTAATATTCAAATGTTTTTGACCGCTTTTAATTTTTGTTCTAATTAAGTATCTCGATCTCCTGGAACACGCCTTAAAGGTTTTACGTCCG
The DNA here is from genome assembly GCA_023313725.1 of Lithobius niger. Lineage (NCBI taxonomy): Eukaryota > Metazoa > Arthropoda > Chilopoda > Lithobiomorpha > Lithobiidae > Lithobius > Lithobius niger. Next base: position 56,379 of record JAHWFP010249158.1, read on the forward strand.
TTACGAATACTGACACCAGAGAGTGACTGCACACTTACTTTTCCAAACTGACTTTCATAATCGGATGCTATGAAGGGAGTAGGTCTACTTGTCTTCTTATCTACAGCTTCGATTCTGTTTGTTTTTATTTATACAGCATTGTTTAATATTTCCTTTAACTTTCATGTTGTGATAATCAATGTTCTACGTTTGAGTAAAATTGAGAAAGAAAAAATAACATTATTTTCTCTAGTTTCAGTAAATTGAGAAATTAAGATCTAACTATTCGATTCATTTATGCTTTTCTGAACATAAGCCGTTCACATAGCTTAAGCAAGATGGAAGAATATATAGTAATATTTCAATAGTGTACCAACCTTGTGATACCTAATGCTACCTACCTATTAGCAGGTATGCCTTTGTGCAATACTGTTGATAAAAGACACTGCAGCCAAAAGCACATGCCGTACGAATAAAATACTAATATTTCGATACCAATGTGTGTACACGCGGTATCTTCATCAGAGTAAAAATAATAATGAGAATTAAAAAATAATAAAACACTTTACATTTCTGCAGCCAATATTGCAAACAAAGTTGCGAGAATGTATCAAAATATACGTGAGATCACAGGTGTCTACATCACCTATGATCGTTTATTTACCATTTACCCCTTCTTTGTCCTCCTCATCTAATTGTTGTCATGTTTTTCTTCATTCTCGTCCTCAACCACATGTTGTCTTTATCCCTTTGTTCTCCTCCTCTTCCGCATGTTGTTATTTAAATGTTCATTCTTCTCCACTTCCAAATGGTGTCTTTTACCCTTCATTCTCCTCTGCTTCCACGTGTTGCCATTTACCCCTTATTCTCCTCCTATTCTACATTTTGTCATTCACTCATTACTTTCCCTCCTCATCCACATGTTGTCTTTGTCCCTTTGTTTCCTCCTCTTCAACATGTTATCATTTACCCCATTTTTCCCCTCCTCTTCCACATTTTTTCATTGCCCTTAATTCTCCTCCTTTTCCGTAATCCGTTTGTTGTCATTTACTGCTCATTTTCCTCCTCTCCCTCATGTTGTCATTTGCCTCTCCATTCTTCTCTTCACCCACATGTTGTCATTTATCCCTTCTTTCTTTTCCTCTCCGCATGTTGTCATTTATCCCAATTCTCTTCCACACGTCGCCGTATTCTCCTTTATTCTTCTCCTCATCCACCATGTTGTCATGTTCCTCTTCATTATCCTCCTTTTCTATATGCGGACAATTACCTTTTTATTTGCCTCTTCCACATGCTTTCATATACCCCTTTTTTTTCCCCTCTTCTACAAGTTGTCATTTACCACGTCATTCTGTTCTTCTTCCACAGTTAGTCATTTACTCCTTCGTTCCCCCTCTTCGTTTACATTTTGTCATTTCTCCCGTCATTCTCCTCCTCTTCCACAATTTGTCATTTACAATTTACATCTTCATTCTCCTTCTCAACATGTGGCTGCAGGTAATAATCTTGCAATTGGGACTGGTGAAAATGCAGGATCTATCGTTTATTTTGAAAGTAATCAAAAGATCTGACACATGCTATATAATAATCTTACATAATAATGCTTGCTTAATAAATACAAAGCCATGAGTAAAACTTTTTTCCATTATCGAAAAATGGTTCCAAGTCGTTAAAAAAAGTACTGAAGTTTAACTACCACAATGTTACGCGTCCACACTTCTTATTGACTTCTGGGTATTGTTCCATGCTTGCAAGTATCGTCTGATTTTATGAAGCTTATTGCAGTAAGATTCTGTTTTTCTAATTTTTAGTATCTCTGAGAGAAGTTGTTGTTCTCGAAAACTTAGCATTGTAGCAATTAAATATTTCTTAAATCAAGTAAATCGTATATCTGCCCGCGGTATTATGCTATTCTTGTGTATGTCAGTAAAGGAACTCAATCTTTAGTAGACGTGCCACGTATTGACAAAAAAAAAGAACCTTTAAAACAGTTTAACAGCATAATGAAACATAATGAAAAAAATAAAAGACGCATCATTATTGTGATAAAATATATAAAAAGTGAAAAAAAAAGTGTTATCATTTTTAGGAGGATGGGGAGAGAAATTATAAATTGTTTATCTACAGAAGGGGAAGAGGAGAAATTTTCTCTTTAGAATTCTTGTTTTCGGTTCGATTTTAAAATTGTAGATTTGTGGTTTCACAGCTTAACGTGAATGTCAAAAATAATACTGAAATGCCTCTTGCACCAACAGCCGATTTTTACACCACGCCGCTAAGCAGAAGTTAAAAAAAAAGCCAATTCCGGATATGAGCAAGTACAGCCCAGTCGTCTCTTAATATTATAGCCATTGCATTCTACTTTTCTTGCAGATGGTCTTCCATTTCAGCAGTCGTTGGAGCACACAACCATGATCACATTAAGTCGCCAGCATTTCAAGTTTGGTTTGCAAATATCGAAATTCATCGAAATTTTACTGTGACTACCTTTGACTGTGATATCGCCTTAATTAAACTGGATCGCCAGATAATTTTTGGCGAAGGCATACAACCAATTTGTCTACCCACAGAAACAGAAAGCTATGAAGGCAAGATGGCCACAGTTGCAGGATGGGGGTTCACGAGAGAAGGTGAGTGTAGGATTTTTGGTATTAACTTTGATAGAAATCGATTGATTTCACGCAATTCTCTTAATAATTGCAATCACGTGCAGGAGTACATGCACGCCCGTCACTGTTTAGCAGTTCACACTGTTTGTACAGGTTTTATATATATACATACACAGGGTGTCCCAAAAGTTCCAGTCCTCCCTCACAACTTTTGTAGGGTTTGAATGAAGACAGTGAAACCCTGTCAATGTAAGTTTGGTTAAAGGATCTACCTCTGTGCACAACCGGCATTTACCCTGCCCTCGTTGAGGGGTCCCCAGGGGCCCCAACTCAGAAATTTCTAGTGGAATGGGGGGGGGGGTAAAGGAATACCTCATTTGAACGGTCTTAATTAGGCGAGTAAAATGCCGCAATGAGAGCTTCGATAAGATGAGCCCATCCAAAATGGCAGCCAGTCAAACATTGCGATTTTCCTCTATATCCCTATGTGTTACTCAGGCTAAAGAAATCGCAAAGGGACGTAGGTAGCAGTAAAATGCTTCGTTCAATTTGATTCGATTACACCCGCAACGGCTTCTGCAGTTTGAAATCCAGAGTGTGGGCTTCAGTGCCTCACCCCCCTCCCCCTAGCTCTCGCTAGGAAGTGAAGTCCATGAGCATGTAATTCCTGTCACTCCTTTGAACGTTTAATGAGCACAATGTTTAACTAATGTAAAATGTTCAACGTCCGAGTTGTATGTTTCGTTTCGCCAGTGGCAAAGCAAGGTTTCGGTCAGATTATTATCAAAAGGGAGCCCGAGGGGAGGGGGGAGGGAGATTGAGGCCCAGACTTTGGGTTTCAAACTGTAAACGACGTTGTGGGTGTAATCCAATCAAATTGAGCGAAGCATTTTGCTGCCACCTATGTCCCTTTGCGACGTTTTTAGCCTGGGTAACACGTAGGATGCAGAGGAAAATCCTAATGTTTGAATGGCCGTCATTTTGGATGTGCTCATCGTATCGATGCAATCATTGTGGCACTTTACTCGCCTAATGAAAACCTTTCAAATAAGGTATTCCTTTACCCCCCTCCATTCCATTGGAAATTTCTGAGTTGGGGTCCCTGGGGCTCCCCTAGGGGGGTAGGCAAAATGCCGGTTGTGCACAACTTTGCCATTGTTACCTTGCAGCAGCACTGTTACTCGATTCCGAATGGCTCCTTCGGCCGACAAGGAAAATCAGACATTTTCCCTTCGCCCAACGACGATGATATCGCTTAATATCAGGAAAACTACAGGCACACACATTTTTACTGCGTGGACATTTCCCATTTCTCTCTCTATTATAGTGGTTGATTTCCCGTAATGGCATGCTGTTTTACAAATACCTGCAAAACTCAAAATATAAATACCCTAACAAGTTTTTTTCTAATTATTTTACCTCGACATTTCTGAAAGGCCAAAAAAGAAAATATATGTTTGTGATCTTACCGGCAAATTAACCGTATTAATGTTGTCCATTTTTATTTATCTTGATAAGGGAGTAGGTGATGTATTTAAGAAGCTTTATTTAACAACTTCTGAGGGGCTAACCTACTGTTTATTCATGGGTGCTGCGAAAAATACATAATTTATCATTAAATTTACGCCTCAGAATATTGAAAGCAGAACATCTGCACCCCTTAACCAATTCCAATGTTCACCCAAGCCATGAAAACAGCCAATCAAAACCGAATATTATAACGCGTAATGAGAGTAACAAAAAAAAGTGCAAGAGTAATTATATCGAATTGTTGTCATACAATGTAGGAGAAAGTTTTACGTATAGTCATGCTCAAGTGTTATGTAGGGGCAAAAATATTTAACTTAAATTCGTACTTTAAATTTACCTTCAATTTTTTTAGGTATCAAAGTCACTTCTTCAGTTCTGCGAAAAGTGAACGTCCCAATTCGCCCTGTGTCCAAATGTAAACACAACTTTCATGGTAACCTTAGCCACTTACTGTGTGCTTACTACGATGAAGGCAAAAAGGATGCATGCCAGGTAACTTTAGGGCAATTGTGTTTATCTGTTTGATAAAATAATTAAATGTCTGTCTGTTAAGCATTCAACTGGCATGAAAATACATTGTTATTTAAATTTTTTTAACTGAAATTCTTGAATCCACACGTCATCAGAAGCGAATGTAGGGCAGACTAAGTGCACTCCAACCAAAAAATATATATATTCACTATTTTTTAAATAATATATATTCATTATTCTTAAATACCTTGTACTCCTACTTTTCTTGTATAGACTAACTTACTAATGCCCAACTTTGTTTCCTTTTTCCCGGACTGTTGGTGAAATTTGTACTGTTTTTTTTTATGTAAATGAGGCTGGTAGTAGGTGATACTGGTTATCTTTGCATGAACTGTTTTGTTTTGCAAACAAATGTTCTATTATTATATAAACAGTGGTAAAGAAGCATGGTCTTCTAAGCTAGTGGCCCTGGGATAAGCAAGATCTCTATAACTATACAAAATAAGTCGTTTCCTAATTCCTCACAGTGCGAAAATAATTCTTGCGTTCGTCTTTACTACATAAGTATTCGAAGCAACATCATAGAAAAAGCAACAAATTACAAAGCAACTCGCAGTGCGAATGATGTACCCAGGTGTATCAATGAATGAATATGGTCTTTGATAGTTAGAATGAAACAATGGAAATCGTGTCGTGCCCGAAAATGCATAATTGAGTAGTAAGTTGATACCAGGCTTTGATTATGTATGTTATTCATGTTTCATTATTTTTCCCTCTAAAATTTGAGGGAAGGTTCAAATTGAGCTGGTTCATCTATCCATTAAATAATAGTCGATGATCTAGGGCTCATTGAAAATAACTAAAAAAGAAAACTTTTCAATTTTAAATTATATTAAAAGTAAAAAAAAACTCTTTAGCTCAGTTGAGGTATTGTGTTATTCTTTCTTATTGTTTTTTTTTTTTTTATTTCCAGGGAGATTCTGGAGGACCATTAATGCTTGAAAAAGCCCATTGGGAACTAATTGGCATTGTATCCTGGGGCATCGGATGTGCACGAGAAAAAAGTCCCGCTGGATACACTAAAGTTGATGTATTTTTAGGCTGGATCAAACAAAGAATTGGAAAAACTCCACTGTGCAATTCTTGAATTTGCTTCGTAAGGACGGAAGGAACCATAAACGTTCGTTCAGATTAGCAATAACCCAGTCACCCCAAGTGCTAGGCAGTTAAGCAAAGGCTAGAGTTTTTCACTTACAGGATCAATCAGTGACTTCCAAAATAACCACTTGACAAACGAAACCATCTCTGAAAGTGGCTTTGGAAAAAAGATCAGCTGGAGCAAAACTGTGATGCTGGCCCAACAAAAATACCGAAACGTCATCTTCATCTATGGTACACTATTGTTAATAGCCAGTTTCAACCGGGAGTTTGTTTCCTGGTTTCGATTTGAGTTTCGATGTACTTTATTGTGAATCGATATAGGCTGAATTGGAAATTATCCATCGGAATGTTGTCCGTTGTTTCGATGATGTGATTCTTAGGGTCTGATTCATTTCGACATGAATTTTTCTTCGAATTGAATTGAAAACTGCCCGTCGTTGTTTGGGCATGTTCACTGTCTTTCACTTTGATGTAGGCTATGTTATTCATCGGTAAAACTTGGCTGATATGTTTGAATGGACATTATCACGCGCTGCTCATATTGACGCACCATGTGCTAGACGTGCTCATTTTTTACGTTTACTTCACCTGCAATCGATTCGTTTTGAATTGAAAACTTCCGGTCTTTTTTTTTTTACCCATACTTATGTTGTGTACATTGTTTAAACAGGGCTCAGTTGTTGGAAAGACTGTTGTAAAACACTGCCAATGTTCACATGGCATGAGCGAGATATTTTGATTGTATGTGTTTTTTATTGTTTGGAAACTACCAATCTTTTTTATTTATCAATGATGTTTTTTGCTAATATAGGGATGTTGGATTAGGCATGCGAATTACAACATATACTTCATTGTTTGAAGAGGCCTGATAAGGGAATTCAAATATTCATATCTTTGGTAAGAAATGGCATGGAGGGCTGGACATGATATTCACGGACATTTTCCCACGCACTTTTTCCCAGAGTATTTTTCTCCTCAAACACAACAGAGGACATATTTTCTCCTAAGGTTGAACTTTCTCTCCCCGAACAACCGGACAATTTCACCTCACGAAATAAAAATATCGAGTTTAATCTTCGTGTAAAATGATATGCACTTGGAAGGTTATTTATTTCAAATACGAATACTGAAACTGGCTTATGATTACTAGCAAGGGTAATATGAATTTTACCCTTATTACTAGTAACTTTAACTTTATTAACTGCATCAAAGCTCGTAAACGGCATTACATGACGTCAGATTTCAGTATAATAAATCAGAGACGAACAAGAGAGTTACGTACTATGATCATTAGTATACCGAGTGCATAGCGAGATGAGCACACAGGCAAAAGAAACCGTAAGTCTAACACATATGTACCTCTGAAGGTATGGAATCCGGACTGTGGGGGAACAACGAATATCTTAAAGTCTTCACAAATCATAACTGCTGGTAACTCACTGCCAGAGATATGGTAAATTACACTCCATAAGTACCACTCGATTTACTATTCATTCAGGTAGCAAGCGTTCGATCTAAATACGTTTATTGCACACTACCAACAGGAGAAATCTCGCCCAATCTGTAATAACAACATCACAGAACTAATTTTAAACAATACTTAGTTTACCATATGCAACTCACTTCCTCACTGTTTATAGATGAGCCGCGGCAATTAATCTAACCTATCCTAATTTGTAACAATACCACCACCATACGTAATTTTTCTCCCTTTCCCCATACGTGAATTTCGGGTGAAGTGGATACGGTACCACTTTTAATGAAAGTAAGTTAATGAAAATAAATAAATTGCTTTAGGTTTCTGCATTGTGGAAAGTGTGTTGTGGAAAAAATTCCAAGGGGGAATGTCCGGGGAGATTCTTCTGTGCCGTCATCTTTCTGTTGCTATTGTTTAAGGCTGAGGGAGGTCAGTTTGCTATGTGCAAGTTGATGGATGAACAAACTGCGTGATATCTTGTCAAATATATTTTCCAGGTCTACACTGACTACATCGACTTAACCAACAGCGTGGATGCCTGTAACAATTTGTGACGTAATTCTACTAAACCAACAGCGTGGATGCCTTTAACAATTTGTGAAGTAATTCTACTAAATAAAGAAGAGCAGTGGCCTACATCAAAAAGAATATAGTTTAAACGTAGCCATGCGAGTACTGTACCCAGATTTTCATGGAGTATTAAAAAAATATGATACAGTTATTAAAATAAATATAAATATGAACTTAAAATGAATTTTAATTCGCTCTGACTACAATAGCCCCCCCCCCAGCCTGTTTGCTAATAGGGTACAACCATTGTGGCAATTCTGGATTATGAGTTCCTTTTCCAAAGTCAATATCTTTCAAAAACATTACCCAAAAATTGACAGCTATTGGATAAATTTGAATTAAGGAACTTGAATCAACATCTAATAAATTCCATTGCTGTGAAGAAAACTTAAAAGACTTCGAAGATCGGATTTAATAGTCACTACTCATATTGTTACTTACTGTTACTCACACCTATTCTTCCAGACAATGAAGTTAAAATTAACAAATTGAGAGCATTTTAGGTCAATTCACAAAAGAAGTAAGACGTTTCATAGCTCTAGGAGTGAATTAAAACAGTTATTAGCTATTTTTGTCCCGTTTTGTTATTTGCTTTACTAAAAGAAATTCAGTAACAAATTCGGAACAAATTCAGTCAGACTATAACTTTAGTTAGAGACCAGTCATTATTTATGGCCGGGGGGGGGGAGGAGGAAATGAAATGTGACCACCATATTTTCGGTGACTCCCCCCTGGAGACTCTGAAAAAATCTTGATCCCCCCACTCAAGGTCTAAAAATATTGTGACCCCCCCCCCAAAAAAAAATGCACCTTTTGTATGCCTGTTAGACCGTCTGTAGATTATATCCTGTACCCCAGATTAGTGCTGTTACCAAATTAAGTAAATAGAACTCCGCACCGACTAGTTACCACAAGTTATAACGAAAACATGCCTCGCTTTTAAAGAAAAATACGTTGGGTTAAAAATTTTGTATAAAAAACCGATGTTCCTTACATCCATCTTGTATCGAGTTTCCTACAGTCAATGATGAACACACTTTTTGCTTTTATGTCCAAATCCGTACCATATTCCCGAGAAACCAGAGGACAAAAGAATTTTCTACAGAGATTTTACTAACAAAAAACCATACTTCCAGTACTGACACTACTAGCTTCAAAACCTTCTAAACACTCACATCATGGGGGCCCAGAAGCTGAGGTGTTTTCAGAAATGTTGACTGCTGAAAGTTGAAGTCCAAAAATGACTTTTTGTTTTAGTTTAGTCAGTGTTTTTTGTGATTCTCCCCTTGGAGGGACCCGAAAAATTTATGATTCCCCCTCGAGAGAGTCCAGAAAATTTATGATCCCCCCTAATCTTCCCCCCCCCCTCTAGCGATGAAGAGGTCCGTCCAAATTACTGTTGACTAAGTATTGTAAAAAGTGTAAAGGAGAGAGAGCGTAATGGAAGTAAAGTTGACACGAACAGAAGACGAAGATAAGAAAAGCGTCCCTTCACAGAAATAATTGGAGAAGGGGGCTTTCAAAACAGAAATTTAGAAGCAACAACATCTGTTTTGCAAACAACACCTGATGTAAGGAGTCAGAGTTATGATACAAAATAACACACCAAGTTTTTGTTTGTGAAAAATCAAACCATCAGACTTCTAACTGTGATGCTCAATGTTGGGGGTGGGGGGGGGGGGGGGTACATATTTAACCTTCTATGACACAAGAGTCTGTTAAAAAAAACCAAAAGAATGTGGTGCTGTTTGTTCTAACTAAGAACTAATGAAAAATTAACAACATCTGGCATACAGTCAAACAATGGATTTTCATCGTCGTGAAATACGTCTAATAGACGGTGCATGACGTGCTCATTCAACCCACAAAAGATATTCGTTACATGTTAGGTATTCAATGAAGAAATTTCTCGGTAGCCTGACTTTGAAAGCTTCAATTCTTACAGAAAAGAGCCTTCAAATAAACAGATTTATAGGATTAGTCCTAATTATAATTTAGCTTAGTTAAAAGGAAAGATGAGTTTGAGGTGCGTGTAGGTGGCTGTTAGGCAGTTAAGAGCTTACAGTGTGCGATTAATTTGTTTTGGAGCTACGGTAGCTCATTTTATTTTATGAATGATTCTTCTAATGATTTGTTGATAACTAATTCCTTCTTTTATTTTCACTGTGTTGTGGACTCTTGTGCTTCGCTTAATTAAGAACACAAATAAATTTTATTTTAATAAATAACTAAAATTTTTCATCCATATTTTTAACCAAACATTGCTTGAGACTACTATAAAGTTATCTTATTTATTTTCTTCTAATGAGAGTTTGAATTGGAAACAACTATATACATATACATGTGCTTGACACTCGTATTGTCAAGGTAGATTAAAGTCCTCTTCATGTCCATTCCGAACCTTGAATGAAATCAACACTATAGCATTTGCTAGCTACTTTTCACAGCATTTTAGTATTATAACTGTAGCAAATGAAAACATGAGTGTGACGTGTCTTTAGATGACATTGATGTTGGACAGCCGAAAGATTGCAATTTGTCATTTATTTGTTTTAGAGAATAAAGGTTGAATATAATTTTATAGAAAAATTCACAATAAATCACATTATGGTATACGTTTAAATGAGGTAAAGGCCAGAAATGTGGGATGAAAATTGAACGCTGACATGAGGCCTCATATCATTACATCATTTTATGGTACATTTTCGGGCTCACTCTCCTCTCTTCCATTCGTAAATAAAACCAACAAAACCGACTCGTATTTCTATTTGTTCCAACGTTTCATCTTCCATCAGAAGGTTTGGTAACATTTGTTTCAGTGTTGTTGGTTACATTCGGTGGGCGCATCTGTACCAAAACAATCAAATAGGTAAAAACATTTCCCAGGATCTGCAAAGTAAACATGGATAGATTTAACATACATTTCAATGCCCTTTCAATAAATTACTATCATAACAAAGTTATAAGTTTAGGATAATCGTTGTGATAAACTTACAGTTGGGATAATCGTCTGGTTGATAGTGAAGAGATCACCAACTGACGTAATTTCTACTTGTTGTGCACTTAAATGGTTAGTTAAAATAATTATCTGCGATAAAAAAGGTAAGTGTCATTAAGTTAATAATGGAACAGAATAAATTCGAAAATATTATTTGTTACAGCAGAGAATTTGTACTACCTACAATATAGATGGCTAGCAACAGTTTAGGATCAGTTTAAAGTTGGCAGCGCAGATTGTTAAAAATTTCAGTTAGGTTACTGTTCAATCACAGTCAGATTGTTACATTACATTTCTCTATAATCATAGTGGCGAACAGACTTAAGATTTGTACCTAATTTAGGATCTCATTCCCGTTCTTCTTGCATTTCAAGTGACTATTCCTAAGTCCAAGGGATTTTTTTGGGCCATTTTCATTAGAAACCATTTTAAATTACTCCACGTGTCCAGATATAAATTAGCAACATAAATTGGTAGCAACATTTATAATCTTCATTCTCAAAGGCAGCCAGATGCTACGTTAAGACAGGCGAGCTATTAAATATGAAGGAACTGAACCATAGCCCTGTTTGTACTTTCTTAATTATTATTTATTGAGCCATCAATTAGAAACAAAAAAAAAAGGAAATTGTAGAATTAACGTCCATTTCAATTGCTAAGGTTATCTCAGGAAGGAGAGGGACAATTTTGCTGGGAATTACCTAGACGTTTTTATATGCCACAAATCGACATGAGAATGAGTGAATTTCCAGGCCACTCTTCCGAATATACAGGGATGGGCTGAGGCCATGATTTTACCCGGAAAATCTGGCTTACGAGATAGTCTTGCTTCGTTGATCCACCCTGTTCCCACCCCACCAAAAAAAAAAAAATAAATAAATAAATAAAAAAATAAAACAAAAATGACGTTGTAGAAGTTGTCCCAATGTTGCTGCTGTAGCGATGAAGACCGAAGTGATTCTGGAAAGATCTTTGTAGACCACTCCCTCGACTACTTTAATTATTTTTTACAAACATGTTAGGTATTCGAAAGTTGCGTAAATAATGTTAAATAAGCACACATGTGGCTATTGCTTCAAATTTCCAATACCTGAATTCCTTCAGCTGAAGACATCTTCATGTGCCCAACATTATTGAGACTTGACACGATTCGTTTGGCCTAAAATGGAAAATTGTAGGAAAAGCTATTTTTTTTAACTGTTTTTTAATTTAACAGAGAAGCGCAAAGTTCTCCTCACTACAGCAGTCAAACAACAAAGATAGGCTTCAAGTGAAGGTAACACCTGTGAGTTTTAAGTTTTCTTTGATTATTACTACTAATTACTTATGCGTACTGGGGGAGTGATTTAAGTGAGTTCTTTGAAATTAGGCCTAAAAACATGTACATATGGTTTTGCGATGAACTCATTCCTTGGAGTAGGTTGGCAGAGCGACGGCGTTACGTTAGAGATAAAGGTAATTCTGACACGACATATTCAAGTCAATAACTTAGGAGTGCCGGGACTGATTCATATAAAATTTTATAGGAATATCCTTATTTTTAAGACGAATGCCGTCAAACACTGCTTTTGTAGCATTAGTCGACCCTTGTCACACTTTACGCCTAGTCGGTCTGCAATAATTTACTATTCTAATGTTAAACGTTTTGATGTTAATTCATCTACCGTTTGAATGATTTATTGGTCAAGAGCAAGGCAAGCCACATGCTTCAGTAAAGGCGAGACAGTGGCTAAATTTAACCAAGTTGTCAGTTGATTTAGACAGTGGTGCTCTGTGATGCCCAGAGATACAAGATGTCCCGGATACATATCCCCTGGGGTACGTAATTTCAAGGGAACCAACTAGAATAGCGGAATTTTTTGCCGGGTACTCTACAATTTATGTAAACCCCTTAACTCGGCCTACCAGGGTGGTTAACATCCTGGACATGGTCTTCTGCAACGATGAGAGATTAGTTGTAAATCTTACCATTGAGGATCACTTTTGAAATAGTGACCATTGCCTTGTATCGTTTTCCTTAAACCAACCACTCAATGCAGGTAAGCTAAATTATGAAAGCTTAAATTATCATTTGCCGATTTTGACTGGGACGGTTTTATCTTCCGCTTCCACCATGAGTTCGGCCATGCACGGAATTGTTTTCTCAGGTCATACCATGCTCTGCTATAAAGCATGAAAAAGAAAGAGACCAAGGTCTGATTCGTTTCCACGGTCCCTTACGAAAGTCTGTATTCGGAAGTTGAGGCTATGGAGATAATTTAAATCAAACCCTCGTGAGGCTAGTAAAAGTGCTAACAATGCACAGAACAAATTTGATTTCAGAAGAATGACACAGTAAGCGTGAGGTGGACACTCTCTGTCTGGGGAGCCTTGAAGCTCTTTTTAGACTGTGTCTCACCAGGACCTCATCATCACGTTTTCTTCCACCTCTTAAGTCTGGAAATAATTATTACTCTGATGATTTGGCTGGAGAACTGAGTACCATTTTTGCATCTAATTTCATAAATGATGATGGGGTTCAGCACCCTCTATCTGGCCTGTTTTTGGAAAGAAATGGTACATGGTCTGACGTGGTGTTCTCTGAACAGTTGGTTAAAGCTACTATCTAAAGAATAAAACAAGTTGACCTGATGGATTTTCCGCGTTATTTTTATAAACAGTTTGCCTGCTACCTACTCTCAACATTTTCTCTATCTCCTTTAGTACTGGCTTTAACCCAAAACATGGAGCTCTGCAATTGTTATACCTGTACTCAAGAAGGGAACCCTCTTAGACCCTGATAATTATCACCCCATATCTCTTACATGTGTTGCTTGCAAGATTATGGTGTCTATTATTCGAGATGTAATCTTAAAATTTGTTGAGCAATAGTCCATCATCACCCATTATCAGTTTGGTTCCCTCCTTAATAGATCTGCCACCTTCCAATTACTTTGTGTCCCAGATAGATAGACGAGCGCACTCAATCTCGGGGTTCCTTCATCATCCGTAAACTGCTATTGAAAATTGCTGAATGTGGTCTACTGGGAAACCGTGCTGGTTGGATCGGGGTTTTTCTATGAAACCGAACACAGCAGATGGCGGTTGCGAGGGTAACTTCAACAATGGTGGCGACTGCAAGGTTGACATCAGCGGCGATGCTGATGCCTTGTGTGGTTCTAGAGGGGTCGGTCCTTAGACCCTTAGTCCCTTAATCCCTTGATCTTTGTTATTTATCTGAATGACCTACTATTTAGCAGCGACAGTTGGTTGCGATAGTAGCAGCGACACTCTCCATTTACTGCACATGCGATAATCTCATGCCGTGCAAAGCATGAGCTTTGACTAGTGTAAATATACATAATCTATAGTTTTAAGAAAACTAGGTGATGAACTGAGAATTGAAGGACAGCTTTTCCCTATCGCTTAGTACAGCCAACTTGGTAAACACATAACAATCAAGCTGAATATGCAATGTCCTAAAAAAAATTTTCCGAAGTAACTTCTAAACACCATTTAACAAATTAAAAGATAACTAGGTACGCTAGTTTACACTTGTATTATAGTTTAAACTATAATAAAGCATAGTAATTTTGTTTTAAAGTATCATATTCAAGCTGTGTAAAGATATAAAAGGGTGGCCGAAATGGTGTTATCGTTATTTTATTGCTTATAATTTTTAACTAATTTATTAGATTTAAAAATACTTTAAGAATAATCTTCCAAATAAAATTTTGTTCGAATAAGATCCCGTACAAATTTAGCCTTCTCAATCAAATTTATATTTACGCAGCAGATGCAGACTGAAAACTAACTCTTTTAGAACAAAGTAGGGGAAACTACTTACCACAGAAGTAATAGCATAGTTACCTCGAATGTAATACTTCCTGCAGCAGCAGTTATGGTGAAAAGGCGATATAAAACAGCTGCCATGTTAAAGGCTTGAAATGCGTTTTCAGTCCAATGGAATGCACCTATTGTCATCAGAAACAAATACGAAGTAGTACAAAACCCAATAGTGATGTCTATGAGCTCTATAGAGACACAAATTGAGAATACAGATTGCACACACTTAACTAAGTGACATAACTGTTCGTAACGATATTTTACTTGGTGAAGATATGTGGAATCAAAATTCACTTCAGAAACCATGGCTAAACTCACTGCCGCATTTAAATTGTAGTAACCTCTTGAGCAGAAGTTGGCAGCCACAATGAAATATGTGATGATAAACAGTTTGCAGATGCCGTGTATTAATGAAAAAACGCAAAGTCCGATTGCATAGTCCTTGTGTTTAATGAAGGCAGCGATGCTCCAAATTAAAAATGTAAATGAATTTATAATGCAATGACCAAATGTATGCTGGAATAGAAATCCTCGTTTCTGTATTGTATTTTCCAATATTTTATCAATGGCTCGTGAAAGTTCCAATAATTTATGAAAGTCGTTTTGCCTTAACATACAAACAGTGTAGATGGAAAATATAAAGATGCAAGCTGATACCAATAATAAGTCCAAGGTAAAGAAATCAATTAAGTTTGATACTTCATGGGTGAAAATAAACTTTCCCATGTGTAACATGGCATAAATAACAAGCATGAATGCAAATATTCTGTACAGAATGTTCGTTACTCGTTTCCAAACAACTCCGTTATTCTGGTTTTGAAAATAATTACTCATATACAATGGTAGAACACCAAGTAGTTTGCCCAATATGATTATGGGATAGTAAATATCATATGCGATGGATTTATAACGAAAGTGCTTTTCCCCGAAAGACAGAGGTCTCACTTTTCGAACTTGGCAGGATGTAACACGATTCATAGCAGATATTTGAAATTCGCAAATAACTCTTCTTCTTTTAGGTTTCTTGAATATTTCTCCCTGGAAATAGACAAAAATAATCGCTGAACTTTAATTTTTGGACAATCATATTTTATATTTAACCGTTATTGACAATTTCCAGTGACATGTCATCTGAGAAACGTGCATAAGTCAGCCAAATTCCTAAAGTCTGCATGAGATTTGTTGCAACGACTATCATTCCCGTCCCATCACTGTGAGAAATTTTATTTCATATTCAAGGCAAACTATGCCCTAGATTAGAATATTTAAAATTTAATCAGATAATTTAGTTAGCAAATTTAATTACTGTTACATACAGGTTTTGGGTTTAATTTCATGATCCCGGTACTGTTGTTGTTGATTGTATCTATTTTGTGTGTGTGTGTAGTTGTTATATAATACACCTAGGCTAGTCAGATAGTCTCGTAAGAGTCATATCATTGAAACACCAGTTTCCTTTTCCGGGATATAAAAAATATCGCCCGAACATCTTTTTGTTGCAGTGGTGTGTATGATACGAGTTTTGTTGTAGTCATGAAAATTAGGTCAGTTTAAAAAGTACATGGTTATTTTAATCCAAGGCTAACGTGCAGATTAACTAAATTATTCCACTGTTACGTATGTGCGTTGTAAGAGTAGTCCTTCATTACTGCTAGTTTTGAAGTGTTGTTTTACCATGATATTACAACTGTGCATTAAATTAAAGGCTTTAGAAAAGATTGTATTACCATAGTTTCTATTAATGTTTCTGCTACTATAATGATGCACGGTTTAGGATCATGGCAGGATTCTGAATAATTTTACATATTCTGAATAATTATCAGTTGTATATAATAAACTGACACAACGACACCTCAAACCATAATGACACCTTACTAAACAGCGTTTTTTAAAAATATTTTAGTGTTTGCATCAAATTAAATAACACATTAAATAAATAATAAACTAAATAACACCTAAAAGGTCATGTGTCACATCTTTCAATTAATGGTTGAAGGAAATTCACACACAAATGTAACCAATATGGCAACCTTATGATTCGTCATGGAAATTTTCTACTTACTGGTTTGTTTAATACAACAAAATTTAACCAACCTCCAACCATTGTCAGATAAAAACGACTGGTCGGCAAAACCTGATCTGCATACGAAAGGAACGTGCTGTCTCGTTTATCTAACACAGTGTTAAGTCTATGCGATTTGCATCGATGTATTCGTCTGTAGCTGTAGCAAAACACAAATGTAGATTGCCCTCTCTTTCCTGCTTTAGTTGCTAATAGTGGCTTATCGACGTATGAATTAAACTTCGAGCACAGAACTGTCGACCGACACGCATTTGCGAAAACAAATTATTTATTTAAACTACCTGATTGCTATTACAGTAACGCCCCGCACTTGACCCAAGTTGATGAGACGTGGAAGGCTGTCGTTAGTTAGAACCACAATTCGTCCAGTAAGTAGGTCAGCTAGAGAAAACACCCTGAAGGGAGTGGAAGCTTCAAACCAATTTAACGACACATTAGTTAATTTTTTATGGACCAATTAATTATCTAGCCGTGACATGTCTTATATTTGACTTTGTCACCACGAATTAAAAGAGGAAAAATTCTTGAAGGTTAAAAAAAATCGGTCTTTAGTGAACGGCGAACATACACGTTATTGATCTGCCTTCATTCATTAAATTTCCTTTCTATATTGACTACTACCCCCAGAAGCTGTTTCGATGAAATTTTTGGTCCTGACAACGACGAAAACCACAAGTTAATAAAAACAGGACATATAAATTTAATTTTCGACGGAAATTTACCCTTCTTGGTAACCTACATGAAAACAAAACATACATTGAGTAATGAACAACATGAGGTGTAAATACATGTCTTCGTACACCATACTTATAATAAAAACGTTAAAAGAACAAAAAAAACCTTACATCAGTTCGCTGGTCAACAGCGGGCCGTCATCTTAGAATAGTGAAGAGAATGACCACTGATCTTTATACTATGTTTATTGGTAATGAAGTGAATATTTTCTACCAGTTTTCACATGATGAAAATTTTTACAATAAGTATCGCTCTTTCACAATTTATTGTTATTGTGTATGCCTGCAAGCATGATTCTGATTTTTTAATTGGTTTAGTACACTATGCTGGTCTCTTTAACATCGACAATTTGGTTAGTGTTATCTGAATGTGTGGCCACAGCATATATGGACCCCATGATCTTTATTCTCACACCAAGGGCCGTATAGCACTCTCCCACATAAATGGTTGGGCAATCAAGGCACCTAAGGCAGTATACAACATTTTTGTTTTAATCAAGTGATGTGTGGTTCTTGGTGGTTACATTG
This sequence comes from Lithobius niger, assembly GCA_023313725.1. Lineage (NCBI taxonomy): Eukaryota > Metazoa > Arthropoda > Chilopoda > Lithobiomorpha > Lithobiidae > Lithobius > Lithobius niger. The sequence goes on from JAHWFP010249158.1 coordinate 74,344, forward strand.
ATTCAGTCGCATTTCTGAGGAAATATTTGCGCTGAGTGAGTGAGCAAAGCGAACGAAAATCAGCGTTTGTCATCAGAAACTGCGCTTTTCTGATAAACTGCTTGATCTTCTTGCTTCGAAAGATGCGAATGTTGGAATGATTTATGGTTATCATTTGTTTATGCAGTGAAGCCTTCCGAAAAACGGGTACTGCATTCTGACCATTTGCTTGATCGTTTTAAACGTGGAATGTCTGTCAGCAGCACAAGAGTTGCAAGATGAAAGCTCCTCGAGCGTAGCGAGATGACGTGGAATGAGTGAGCGAAGCAAGCGACTCCGCTAGTTTGATAATATCCCATAGTTGAGTGTAAGTTTACAGAAACATTCACAACAATTCACAATAGGTATATGTTTCAAATGAAATGAAAGCCAGACATTCCGGATGAAAATTCAATGCTGATCTGGAGGTCCCATTCACAAGCATTACATCGATTTATGGTAAATTATCGGGCTCACTCGCCTCTCTTCTTTTCCTAACTAAAAACCAAGAAAACTGACTGGTGTATTTATTCGTTTCAACGTTTCATTTTCCATCAGAAGGTTTGGTAACATTTGTTTCAGTATTGTTGATTACACTTGGTGGGTGCATCTGTACCAAAACAATCAAATAGGTAAAAACATTTCCCAGGATCTGTAAAGTAAACAGGTATAGATTTAACATACATTTCAATGGAGATTCACTAAATTACTGTGATTCAAAAGTGTTAATTTTCACTTACTGTTGGGATAATCGTCTGGTTGATAATAAAGAGATCACCAACTGATGTGATTTCTACTTGCTGTGCACTTAAATGGTTAGTTAAAATAATTATCTGCAAAGGTAAATTATCTAAAAATTATCTAAAAAAGATAAATGTCAAAAAGGCTAATGATTGAACAGAATAAACTTAAAAATATTATTTATAACGGCAGAAAATTTGCACTACCTATAATATACATGACTAGCAACAGTTAGGACCAGTTTTAAGTTGGCACCACAGATTGTTAAAAAATTCATTTAGGTTACTGTACAATCACAGTCAGATTGTTACATTACATTTCTCAGTAATCGTAGTGGTGAACAGATTTAAGGCTTGTACCTAATTTAGGACTTTATTCCCGTTCTTCTTTCCTTTCAAGTGAGCATTCCGAAGGCCCAGGGACTTCTTGGAGGAGCCATTTTCATTTTGAATCACTTTTAAATTATCCCCTTCGCCCAAATACCAGGTAAGCCCTTATTGGTAGCAACATTTGTTATCTTCACGCTCAAAGTCAGCCAGCTGCTACGTTAAGAGAGTCGAGCTATTAAATATGAAGGAAATGGGACCATAGTCCTGTTTGTACTTTGTTTTGTTACTATTTATTGAACCATCAATTAGAAACCAAAAAGGAATACTGTCGAATTAACGTCCATTTCAACTGCTAAGGTTATCTCGAGACGGAGAGGGGCAATTTTGCTGGGAAATACCTAGAAGCTTTTATATGCCACAATCGACGTGAGCACGAGTGTATTTCCGGGATGCTCTTCAGAATACACAGGGATGGGCCGAGGCCATGGTTTTACCTAGAACATTTGGCTTGCGAGATAGTCTTGCTTCGTCGATCCTCCCTGACTCCCCCCCCCCCCCGCCCCGAAAAAACGAAGAAAGAAAGCAAGAACGAAGTTAAAGAAATTGCCCCACTGTTGATATGGCGATGAATATCGGAGTGATTCAGGAAAGAACACTGTAAAATTCAGACCACTCCCTCAATTACTTCAATTATTTTTTTTACAAACATGTTAGGTATTCGAAATTTGCGTAAATAATGTTAAGTATGCGCACATGTGGGTATTGCTTCAAACTTCCATACCTGAATTCCTTCAGCTGATGACATCTTCATGTGTCCAACATTATTAAGGCTTGAAACGATTCGTTTGGCCTAAAATGGAAAATGGTAGGTAAAGCAATTTTTTAAAAACTGATTTTGAAATTAACAGACAAGCGTAAAGTTTTCCTAACTACAGCTAGTAAAACTAATGACTTCAGAATAAACTTACTAAGAAGCAGTCAAACAGCAAACTTAGGCATGAAATGAAGGTAACATCTGTAGCGTTTTAAGTTTTATTTGCTTATTATTACTAATTATTTATGAGTATGTACTTGTTGAGTGAGTGATTTCCTGTCTGTTTGTTTGTGCTTCACAGTTACAACAAACTAATGAACCAATTTAAATGAAATTTGGTAAGTGTCTTTTGAAATTAGGCCTAACGACGTGTACATATGGTTTAGCAATGAACTCATTTCTCGTAGTATGTGGGGGGGGGTTGGGGCGGGGGGGGGGCGGCGGGGGCGTAACGTTGGAGATAACGGTAATGCTGACACTACATATTTAAATCAATAATTTGGGAGTACCGGGACTAATTCAAAAAAAATTTCTAAGAATGACCTTTAACTTTAAGACTTACGAAGTTTATCATTGCTTTTGTGTCAATAATTGGAGCATAATGATTTTTAAGAACTTACACTGCATTACTGCTGTTCCCCCCCCCCCCCCCCCACCCTTTTAATTAACAGAGGTCATACTTGGACTGCGGCCATCACTTCTTTTCGGTACGTGTGGAAGATGTATGGAATTCCCTTCGTGCGACTGCCATCAGCCAACCCACAGGGCAGGGGTTTCTGTCGTCAGCTAAGAGTGGAGGATCTGGAGACATTTGTAAAGCGACCCCTGTCTTTGATCACATAGTTTTTCCCTTTTCTTTGTCATTTATGCACTTAACCACCACCTTATATTTTAATTAGGAACGGCATCAGAGGTTCACAACTCTTTCGTTGTCCTACCATAGTAACTGTGGTGAAATTGAATATCAGGTCATTAGTGCCAATTTGGGCTCCCTAAGCAGAGCCCAACCATAAAGGCTTATTGAGTGAACTAATATATGCCTTACCATCATGTGTGACGACTTCTTATGTAGCCCAGATACATTGGAGCGAGCCAGAATGAAGAGTGCGCAAATATATGATTGAAGACACTTAGTTAGGTAAAGCATGCAACCGACGAAAAGTTGGAGGTACTGGAGGAGGAGCGCTGATTGAGTGAGGGAGACGAATGAAAATCAGCATTTATTAACCATAAACAGACAAAAGGCAGTGTCTACAAAAATTTGATGGAAGAAACATAATTTGGCAGCATATGGGAAATTGGGCAAACACGTAAGACCAAATTGTTTTAAACGATACATCCAACTGTGCGCAGGGTTGTTACTAAACATGGCACAGACAGAAGATAGCATGTATGGAATGAAATGAAAACTATGCTATACATTCTCCATTTACAAGTAATAACCTCACGCCATGCGAAGCATGTCTTTTGGCTAATAAAACTGGAGGTAATGAACTGAAAATGAAATGATAGCTTTTCCCTATCGCTTAGTTTTGACAGCTTGGTAAACACGTAACAATCAGGCTGAATTTGCAGTGTCCAGAAAAACTGTTTTCGGAAGTAACTTCTAAACATCACTCAAAAAATTGAAAGGAAACTAAGTACGAATAATAAAGCATAGTATTTTTGTTTCGAATGATCATATTCAAGCTTTGTGAAAATATTTTATGATGGCAGTAATGGTCTCCATAATTATTTTATTGCTTATAATTTTTAACCAATTAATTAGATTTAAAAATAGTTCATGAATAATCTTCAAAATAAAGTTTTCTTCAAATAAGGACTCGTACAAATTTAGCCTTCTCAACCTAATTTGTAATTTATGGAACATATTGCAGGCAGAAAACTATTCTTTTGAGGTGGCAGGTGGGGCAGGAGGTGCACTACTTATCATAGAAGTACTGTTATAGTTACCTCAAATGTAATACTTCCAGCAGCAGCAGTTATGGTGAACAGGCGATATAAAACAGCTACCATGTTAAAGACTTGAAATGCGTTTTCAGTCCAATGTGATGAATCTATAGTCATCAGAAACAAATATGACGTAGTACAAAATCCAATAGTGATGTCTACGAGCTCTATAGAGATACAAATTGAGAATACAGATTGCACACACTTTACTAAGTGACATAACTGTTCGTAGCAATATTTTACTAGGTGAAGATATGTGGAATCAAAATTCACTTCAGAAACCATGGCTAAACTCACTGCCGCATTTAAATTGTAGTAACCTTTTGCACACAAGTTGGCAGCCACAATGAAATATGTGATGATAAACAGTTTGCAGCTCATGTGTATTACTGCAAAAACACAAAGTCCGATTGCGTAATCCTTGTGATTAATGAAGGCATTGCTGCTCCAAATTAAAAATGTAAAGAAATTCATAATGCAATGAACAAATGTATGCTGGAATAGAAATTGTCGTTTCTGTATTGTATTTTCCAATATTTTATCAATGGCTCGTGAAAGTTCCAATAATTTATGAAAGTCGTTTTCCCTTAAAATACAAACAGTGTAAATGGCAAATATAAATATGCAAGCTGATACCAATAATAGGTCCATGGTAAAGAAATCAATTAAGTTTGATATTTTACGTGTGAAAATAAACTTTCCCATGTCTACCATGGCATAAATAAGAAGCATGAATGCAAATATTCTGTACAGAATGTTCGTTACTCGTTTCCAAACAACTCCTCTATTCTGGTTTTCGAAATAACTACTCATATGCAATGGTAGGACACCAAGTACTTTGCCCAATATGATTATGGGAAAGTAAATATCATATGTGATGGATTTAAAACGAAAGTGCTGCTGCCTAAAAGACAGTGTTTTCACGTTTTGAACTCGGCAGGATGTAACACGATGCATAGCAGATGTCTGAAATTCAAAAATAACTCTTCTTCTTTTTGGCTTCTTGAATATTTCACCCTGGAAATAAACATAAACAATCGTTGAAGTTTAATTTTTTGGAGAATCATTTTTTAATTTTTATCCTGTTGTTGACAATTTCAAGTCGTTTGAGAAACGTGCACGAGTCAAACAAATTCTTCCGGTCTGCATAAGATTTGTTGCAACGACTATCTTTCCTGTCCCATTACTGTGAGAAATTTTATTTCATATTCAAGGCAAACAATGTTCTGGAGCATTTACAACATTTAGAAAGAGCATTTAATCACTGCTACTTACAGGCCTTGGGCCTAATTTCATGTTCCCGGTACTGTTGTTGTTTATCATATCAACTCTTTTTGTAGGTAAGTGCTATACATGCACCTAGGCTAGTCAGATAGTCTTGTAAGAGTCAGTTCATTGAGACACCGGTTTCCTTTTCCGGGATATAAAAAATATCGCCAACCCAAACATTTTTTTGTTGTATTGGTGTTTATGATACGAGTTTTGTTGTAGTCATGAAAATTAGGTAAGTTAAAAAAGTATATAGTTATTTTAATCCAAAAAGGTTAACGTGTAGATTATCTAAAATATTCCACTGTGACGTATGTGGGTTGTAAGATTAGCCGTTCATAACTGCTACAGTTTCAGTCCCGCATTGTTTTAGCATGCTATTACCACTGTGTATTAAATTAAAGGCTTTAGAAAAGAGTGTGTTAACTTAGTTTATATTTTTCTTTTAATGTTTCTGTTACTGCTATGATACAAGGATTAGGATCATGGCAGTATTCTGAATATTTTATGTATTCTGAATAATTCATGGTAGTATATAATAAACTGACACATTGCTACTTCAAACTATACCGACACCTTACTTAACATCGTTTTTAAAAATATTTTAGTGTTTGCAGCGAAAGTAATATTAGCTGCATTTCAGTCCAAACCTCACTTTTCTAAGTCTCGCCATTCAGCTTCTACAGACGTTTCTTTATTGTGACAAAGATAGCAGAATACTTCCTCTTATCCAGTTGTATACCTTGTCATGACTTCTTGGATAACAATTTTCTAGCTCCAGGGAATTTAGCTCGAGTATATAAGATGATGAAGTGCTAATCGTCTTGCAGTATTCACAGGCCTGGACATACATCAACCAATCACCAACACGAGCTGGTAAGCATCTACTTAGGCTATACTATAATACGGAGCAGGCCGCCGAGTGCACCGGCCTCACCATTCCGTCGTACAATCAAGTACCCCACCCTATAGTGCCATCTTTTGACGAGATTCGCCTTCAATTTCTGATTGGGACACTTTTTCCAAAGTCTTCGAAGAGATGGCGCCACTTACCAGACCTGCTGCACCACTATTTGGATCATATTTTGGTGTATTATTGTGGTACTAAAGCGGCAACAAAGTTTTAATTGCGTGGAATGTGCCATTGTCGGCGTTTGAGCTATTAAAAACAATCCGTGTCAACTTAACCAGACAACTTTAAACCAAATGATGATAGGTTCTGAATTTCGAGGCCCCTCAATGGGCCACGAAATTGGCAGCCTGGTATGATGGAAAGGCGCATTTATTTCCTAAATGCTCAGTTGCTCACTTCCAGAAAGGAATTGAATTGTTTTTAAGTGTGTGGCTCCAATCGTTGCTTGCAACAATTTCGCAATGCCCGGTACCGTGGTGAATTGTTTCAAAGGATTACCTTAAACATGTGATTACTTGCTTACTGCATGCTGGATTTCTCAGTGATAGGGTTTTTTTAGTCTTCAGTCAAACACACGCATGCGACTTTTCCCGGGCGCTGCACCAACGGGGGAATGTCACGGGGCAACGTTTTCGGGGTTGGGGGGCCAGCAAGTGTGTGTGTGTGGGGTGGGGCGGACACGTATGCGTATCCGGGAGGGAACAGGTATGTGGGGGTAGGGCAGGGGTGCACAGCATCACAAATCACTATGAGGTGGTCGAGGAGAAATAAAGTGGTCCATCCGAGTCACACATATCATTATAATGATGGAATCTTTGTATTCCCTATTCTATATATTCCATCCATAGTTACAGCACTGATTGTAACTAAGTTGCAATTACGTTAATTTGGAAGTTGTGCCAGTGCATTCGCATGATGATCAACAAGCTGTAGATCTGTCTTCCATTTGTATGCATTCACGTGTCTCAGAAGGATGGCATTCCTGCAAATATGCTCCCTTTTTTGTCGGTTTGATGTGTATGAATTAATTTCTAAATTACATTTCTGCTATACCATGCATATTTTGGAGTCCAAATTTTATTTAGTCATGTGCGGTTAGAGCACATGGGAGCTTCGTGTGCTTTATGGTGTCTGTCTATATGTCTGTCTACAAAATGTCAGCATTCAAGATAGTTTTAAACCCATTATTCAATCTATTTTCAATTTTTCAAATTCTTTCTGCACTATATTTCCGGATTTAAGGTTCCTAAATCAATAATTTTGGATACCGATTTTGGGATTTTGACTCTAATATGAAGTAATATTTCATCATTAACATAACCAAGGCTACAATCAACATTCACGGGAATTACTCAGAAATTAATGTACAACTCAAAAACTTGACACATAAAATAACATCTAAAAGGATATGTGCCGTTTATTTCAATTAATGGTTGAGAGGAATTCTCATACAATTGTAACCAATATGGCAACCTTATGAATCGTCTCGGAAGTTTTCTACTTACTAGTTTTGTTTAGTACATAAAAATTTTTACCAACTTCAAACCATTACCAGGTAAAAACTGGTTTGTTCGGTAAAACTTGATCTGCATAAGAAATGAATGTGCTGTTTCTTTTATCTGACACAGTGTAACTCTGGACGATTTGCTACGATGTATTCGTCTGTATTTGTAGCAAAAGACAAAAGCTTGTTATTTCTTTTCTGCTTTAGTTGCTAAGAGTTCTTATTGATGTTTGAATTAAACTTCGACCACTGAGCTGTCAACTGATACGCATTTGCGAAAACAAATTTTTTTATTTAAACTATATGATTGCTTTCACAGAAACGCCCCACACTTGACCCAAGTTGACGAGATGTGGAAGGCTATCATTACTCAAAACCAATATTGGTCCAATAAGAAGGTCAACTCGAGAAAACACCCACAATGAAACAGACCTTTCATACCAATTTAACAAACCATTTGTTATTTTTTTATGAAACAATTAATTATTCAGCCACAGCATTTTTGATATGACATTGTTACCACGAGTTAAAAGAAGAAAAATTATCTCCGTGGAAACTCTCTCTTCAGTGAATGATGACTATACATGTTATTGATCTGCCTTCATTTATTGAAATTTTTTTTTAATATGGACCTGTACCTCAGAAGCTTGATCGATGTGTACGGCTGGTCAATCGATGAAAAGCAGCTAACAAGAAACTTCCGCTCATGAGAGTGAGGAAAGCCACAAGTTCATAAAAACAGGACATATAAATTTAATTTTTGACGGAATTTCTCGTCTTGGTCACCTGCACGAAAAGGAAATAATACAGTGAGGAATGAGCAATATGAGGTGTAAATACATGTCTTCGTACAGCATACTTAGTAAAAAAAACGTTAAAAACAAAAAAAATTAAAAGCCTTACATCAGTTCGCTGGTCAACAAGGGGCCGCTATCTTGGAGCAGTGTACAGAATAGCCACTGATCTTTATACTCGGTTTAATGGTTACGAAGCGAATATTTTCTGCCAGTTTTCCATATGATGAACATTTTTACAATAAGTATCGCTCTTTCACAATTTATTGTTATTGTGTATGCCTCCAGCATGATTCTGATTTTTTTAATTGGTTCAGTACACTATGCTGGCCTCTTTGACATCGACAATTTGGTTAGTGTTATCTGCATGTTTGGCCACAGCATATGGCAATTACAACTTTGAAATGGCCCCCATGATCTTTTTTCTCACACGAAGGGCCGTCTAGCACTCTCCCACAAGATTGCCACATGATTCCATACTTTCTTTAGGTCAAGAAAACATGTTGCCGATGTGACTGTACACTCCCTGGTAAAGGTTACTTGCTTAAGGAGGGTGTATTACTTGATACGTCATTCCAGCCCACATCACCTCTGATCGTGATTTATCAGACAGCTTTTAAGAAGGAGAGTACAGTCACATCGCCAACATGTTAACCCGCTCTTAAAAAGGATGTTGCCAAAAATCATTACCGCCATTTTGAAAGAAGAGATGCCACCAAGGCTCAAAATTTGCAACTCAAGTACTTTAAATGACTTGTAAGTTTCAACTATTTTTCGCTTTAACGTTTATAATCGTCAATGTGATATATTTGTTTTGATGACTGCAACTACGGCCTGGAAAGATGGCTCCGACAACAGATGGCATCTATGGGGTGATCAAGAGTTTATCAGCTCCAATACTGATCGCATTATATCTGTGAAATGAAAGTCTATATTAATCACTGACAGCATCTTAGCAATTTTAATATATGACCTTCGCTGTTTATTGTGTCTACCCTTCTCCTGTACGCATTACATCGATCTGTGCACTTATTTATTTAATCGTTTTACCAGTGTCATGTAGGCTAATAGTTCGTGTAATAAATACATAGCCTCGTAAGAAAACTGTGTTTATTACACAGTTCGTTAATGTTGGTTTCCTTGCTACAGCAAGAGTTGATGTTAAATATTTTTGCTTGAAGGTAGCGCCTTTGGCCCATGGGACATGAGAAAGTCCAATTCTGAAAGTATTCGTGAGTGGGAAATTTTGAAAGGATAGAAATTACTGATTTCTAAGGTTGTATCTTACGCGCTTATTCTTTTTTTTTTTATATTGTCGTGTTGGCTAAACGAATAGTACGATCAAATATATAAAGTATCTGTTATGTGGAGGATTGTTTTTTTTTTTAGTTGTAGTGCAACTGTGACAATGACAGTGAATGCATCCACAGCTAAACAATAAAATTAATTTAATTTTCTACGAAATAAAGTTGTTTTTTTTTCTCTGTCTAAGCCTGACTCTTATCTGAAACAGATTTAATTCGCTCTAACGCAAATGGAAACGAGTGAATAATTTGTATCAAATACAAGGATAAAGGTTATGAAAATAGAATGGCAATGAAATGATAAAATCTCTTTCCTAGAAATTACGCTAATTCTAGGATAAATTATCTGCATCAAATCGAATGAAATACAGGGTAAAAACAACATTAATAAAGATAAAACAAATACACAATAAAAAAAATCCTCCTTTGTACACGGTTGAAAGCTTGCTCAAGAGTGTTTGTTATAAAACCTTGGTAAGATCATGCTTTGCAAAGTTCAATTTAAGCAAGTACTTGAAAGAAGGTTCCTGGCTTCCACAATGTAGTTATCAAAAAAAATAATTTTCTACATCCGAGTTTTGATAAGCGACAACAAATCTAAATTTACAAACTCTATTCTTTTGAGTACTTTTCACTGCTAATAATTTTAAAGGATTGATACCGACTTGACCATGCAGACTAACCTGTGCAGACAAGTCAAACCTAAGACAAACCTGCGACTTTATTCAATCGAATGAAAGTTACGACCCTTTATGCAGCCATTTTGTTTTTAACGTGATCTTTATTCTTATAATTTGTGTGTTGACCCTGGAGAATCATTAATTCTAGAAAAAAACTGTTGGGAACTAATTGGCATTGTTTCGTGGGACATCGGTTATGCAGAAGAAACGTACACATGCATGTCGTATTGTCGATAGTTATGTAGATAATATCAAAAACCAAAACCGATAAAAGGGACCGCAAGTTCCGAATGGTTCGGTCCTTCAAAGGAGTGATATCACACCGACTAATCGCACCGGCTAATAGTTCGAAGGTTAAATGAAAACTAGAACATTGCTACTTTCGGTAGCAATGTTCAAGTTTTCATTTATGTCCAAAGTATTAGTCGTGCGATTAATCTGGTGAATGTTTTGGTGCGTTGATATCAGTCCTTTAAAGGGCCGAACCATTCGGAACTTGGCGTTCCCTTTTACCAGTTTGGAACCTGATCTTTTTTAACTTTGAATGAAATCAATACCGTGGCATTTGCTAGCTGCTTTAATAGCCCTTTAGTTGTATAATTGTAGCAAAGGGAAACATGAGTGTGACGTGTCTGTAGTTAAACTGAACAGCTGAAGTCTTGCAGTGTGTGATTTATTTGTTTTAGAGCTGTGGATGGCTTGTTTTATTATTTGATATTATCCCATAGTTGAGTGTAAGTTTACAGAAACATTCTCAACAATTCACATTGGCATATGTTTCAAATGAGGTAACAGCCAGACATTTTGGATGAAAATTCCATCCTGATATGGAGTTCTCATTCACAAGCAGAACATGGTTTTATGGTACATTTTCTGGGTCACTCGCCTCTCTTCTAGTCCTAAATAAAACCAACACAACCAATCAATACATGTATTTGTTTCAAAGTTTCATCTTCCATCAGAACGTGTGGAAAAATTTACTTCAGTATTATTGGTTGCACTCGGTGGGCGCATCTGTACCAAAACAATCAAGTAAGTAAGAATATTTCCCAGGATCTGCAAGTAAAGATGTATAGATTTAACGTACATTTCAATGGCGATTCAATAAACTACTATCAAAAAAAGTGATAAGTTTTACTTACTGTTGGGATAATCGTCTTGTTGATAGTGAAGAGATCACCAACTGATGTAATTTCTACTTCTTGTGTACTTAAATGGTTAGTATAAATAATTATCTGCAATAAAAAAGATAAATATCTAAGCTTTTTGTGTTCCAATGGAGGCCTCTGGCAAGAAAAGTGGTTTTACGAATAACTCTCACAAAATTAGGATTGCTAGAAAAAAGAAATGCGACGCTTGGTATAAATTGAAACAATTTAATGATGCAGCTTCATTGAATGCATACAAATCCTCTTCTGCACACTACAGAAAGGTAATTAATAGTGTAATTAAAGCTTGTGATTTAAAGGCAGCCACAGCAAAAGACGTTACCATTTTTTATAGCTATTGTCGGCGGCATTTAAATTCATACAAGATGATACCAACATTACCTTCCCAGGATTGTGATACTCTAATTACTGATTTTACAGCTAGACCAGAACTGTTCAATGTCTGATTTGATTCCGTATTCACAAATATCGGTATCGAGCCAAATATTGCGATTTACAACATTGTGCCTAATATTGGATGTCCCACTTACCAGGAGTAGGGTTGTAAATGCTGTCAAAAGTCTAAAACTTCAAGGTGCTGCTGGACCTGATAATCTGTCAACTGTGATTTTTGTCAGACTCACAGATTTCTAAGTGCAGCTCTTGTTTCTTATTTTTTAACAATTCCATAGAAGGAGCTTAACCTTTAGAATGGCAAATCACAGTAGTTACCCAAATATTTAAGAAGAGTGATCCTAGTGTTGGCACCAACTAAAGGCCAGTTTCTTAACCTGTATTGCTTGTAAATTACTTAAAAAAATAGTGAGCGTTGCTGTGAAGAGTCACCTTAGTGCTATTTGCGAGTTCAAAAACCAGTTCGGCTACTTAGCCGGAAGACCCTCTCCTTTTCAACTTTTAAGGTGTCTTGATTTCTGGAGATTAGCAATGGACTCTCACAGTCCTTTTCATGTCATTTATCTGGATTTTGGCAGAGCTAGGAAATATCTAGAATCTTTTATGAGCCGCTGTGCCCATGAGCACGAGTGTATGTCCGGGACACTGTTTGGAATAATCAGGGATGGGCCGAAGCCATGATTTAACACGTAACATGATATAGTCTTGTTTCGTTGATCCACCCTGATCTTCCAAAAAAAGGAAAGAATGAAGTTGTAGAAGTTGCCAAAATGTTGCAGTTGTAAAGACAGAAGTGATCCCTGGAGCATCACTGTAAAATTGAGACCACTCCCTCAATTACTACAATTATTTTTTTTACAAACATTTAAGGTATTTAATAGTTGCCTACACAATGTTAAGAAAGCCTACATGTTCCTATTAGTTCAAATTTCCAATACCTGAATTCCTTCATCTGGTGACATCTTCATCCGTCCAACATTATTGAGACTTGAAACAATTCGTTTGGCCTAAAATGGAAAATAGTAGGAAAAGCAATTTTTTAACTGAATATGAAATAAACGGACAAGCATAAACTTTTCCTCATTACGGCTAGGCAAACTAATGACTCCAGAAGAAACGTATGAAAAAGCAGTCAAACAGAAAGTTAGGCATGAAGGGAAAGTAAAACCTGCTGATTTTTAAGTTTTCTTTGCTTATTACTACTAATTATTTATGATTTATTACTTTTTGGGTGGGCGATTTCCTGTCTGTTTGTTTGTGTTTCACAGTTACAAGAAACTAATGAACCTATTCAAATGAAATTTGGGTAAGTGTATTTTTTTTAATTAGGCTGATCGACGTATAGTATATATATACATATATATATATATATATA
>JAHWFP010249159.1:0-12509 GCA_023313725.1 Lithobius niger
AAAAAAAAAACGAAGAAACTGATGATAAGGAAGATTATTGTAAAGAAGCGGACAACAAAATTGTTTTAAACAAAATTGTTAAAAAAATCAGAAAAGTGAACTGGGAATACCTCAAAAGAATTAGAATGTCTGATGAAATATACGATGAATTTGAAAGAGTTACTAATAAAATTTACACGGAAAATAAAATAACAATTAAGCCAAAAATAAATAAATAAAAAAAGAAAGCATATTGTAAAGCGCGGATTTCTAAGGAGACCGAACTCAAAGAAAAACAAACGGCTGTAGCGACTACCTAGTCGCAAGCGTCCTTCCGCCACTTCCACTACTTCCTTTTCCCCCCTCCCTTCTCACTTTTGTATGAATCTTCGACAATTTTTTTCTCGAATCGTTTTATTTTTATTTTCAACTACGAAACAATTTGCCATTTTACATATAAGCCTTTAATGGCTTCGTGTCACCTGTATGGAATATATTAATTAAAAAAAAAAAAGTTTGTAACATTTTACAAGAAAATTACAATCCATATAACTAAGATCATAATATTTGTTTGTTTGTTTGTTTGTGTGTGTGTCCGCAATGATATGGACGTCCGCAATGAGAGTCTCGATAATCCTTATACTGTTTGTTTGTATGTCTGTCAAACGGAATTGTCTGTATAAATAATGATTCGAACTGTGTTTTCACAACAAAGAGGCACAGTACTGATGACGTCATGTTTTTTTCCAGTCACACTAATTTCTTGCAAACGGGATCTAGGCCTATAGATATGTCTCTTAATCCTGTATCTAACTAAATCTAATGAAAGCTTGGCCTACTGCTAACGGGAATCACAGTATTTTCATGCAAACGGTAAATCACAACAACAATGCGGGGGGGGGGGGCCCCCCTGCCCTATTCAATGGCGTAACTATAATGAGGCAAAACAGGCAGTCGCCTCCGGGCCTACCGACTTTGGGGGGCCCTCCTGATTTGCCCCAATTTATGAATTTGTTAAACCTCAAAACATCAGAAAGTAAGATATTGCTGTACAGTTCAGTGAAAGTTATGTCTCCTGTGGCAAATCGTATTTTTTGTGTGTGTATGTGAAGTGGAGGCTGGGGGGGGGGGGGCTACCACTGGGCTCTTCCCTTATGTGGCAAAAAACCGTGTTTTTTCTTCGATGAAGGTGCATCCACTGAGTTCCTACCTTGTGTAGAAAAATTACATTTTTTATGAAGGGGGTAGCATCCACTTAACTGGAGGGGGGGGGGGAATAACTGGGCTATTGGCTTCTGTGGCTGAACAACATTTCTTTCTTAATGGAAGGGTTCCTCCACCGAGCTATCACCTTGTGTGACAATAACTACATTTTTTTTTTGAAGGTGGCCCCCTCCACTGCAAATCCGCGTCCGGACATCTATTCTGAAGTTACGCCTCTGGTCCTAGTATCAACTAAGAACGTGACACTATAATTTCTGGCTACTTCGTTTTTCCACCTCCGCAGGTAACCTAGTTCTTATTTAAATGATGTTTTCCCTAGTTTTATTTAAATATTGTTTGCGTCACTGGTACATTAAAAAAAACACCGCATTCGCCGACGATCAACATCTCAGGGAGACAAAAACGAACTTACTTGAAGAGAGATTTCCACAGAAAAGCTTTTTTTTCCCCTTTACCTGCAAACCAAAAGGCACACGTGGCTTACTGAAGATCCTAGCGGCTTTCGCTGGTTCGGCTGGAAAGTGATGTTACAATCTATGTCAACAACTTGTTAGAAAATGAAGTGCTTTCGTTTCTGCTTCAGTCAACTTAACACCCTGTAGCTGTAACTTCTAGGAATTATCCGTAATTGCGAAAATAAAAATAAATCTCACATATAAAGTTTACTCGTTACAGCGTTACAAGAAATCCTATGTTGCTAAGTTTCCATTACGATCCGCAAGATGGCACCAAAGAGGAAAATAAAGACCCGCGGGCGCCATTTTATGACGTCTTTGGGTAACTACGTCATCAGATTGGTAGTTTTTACGATCGCCGCAGCGATTAAACAAAACAATCAAATTCTTCGCCGCTGGTTTTGGCCTAACGACTTACCGGCCAAGTGAGTTCAACAAGTGGCTATAAATTAAGTCTATTACGCATGCAGCCCGCCCGATTTATATGGTCGTCTTTCCTGGAAGGCGACAGTCACCTTAGATCTGTAATTGATCGATGGTTCTTGTTATAGACGACTTTAAACGCAGGATTATAATCGGTCATAAAAATCGCCTCTACTGATGTTAGCCGAGGCTTTCCGCCGTGCTGTTGGCTACAGTTTATCAGTTTTGGCGGTCGGCTCGGTTTTAGTGTCGGTCGCTTCCGCTAGATGGAGACACGAGGATCGATTTCGTCGTCTCGTAGCAGGCGCGATGCCGCTATTTCTTCTCTTGACGCCCAATATAGCCTTCCAAACTAGGATATTTCTTTCAAAGTAACAAAGGCTTTAGGCTTAGTTTTGCATTTAACCCTTTGAACATACTAGGAGATTATCTTAGTGAATGTTTGATGTATTGCACAATATTTAACTTATCGCATATATATACTCCAAAACAAAATTTCAAATTTGCCCCACAAATTAGCCAGTTCTCAAAATTTGTTGCAGTACTTTTGGTTATATTTGTTCGCTTTGTTTGGTGCGTGTAAATAATTATTACACTCAATCTGATTAGTTTTGTTTTCTTCAGAACATTCATTTCACAACAGAGTGGGGTGTTCAGACCCCCCCTCCACCCCTCATCTTCCCCAAGAGAGGAAGGGCAAACTTTTGGTAAAAGAGTTTATCAGTTCTGGCAGTACACGTTTTTAAAAGCACACTTGGACGAAGCTTGGCACTTGAATTGATGTTCCTCGGCCGGTATCACCGCACCAGTCAAAAGCTTAAAAATATTTGACCCCCCCCCCCCCACAAAAAAAATTTTGCGCCGCTTTGGTTTCGAAAGGTATGCCCTTTTAACTTTTAACCTTTTAACTTTTGCGAAAGGCAGCAAAAAAAAAATTAACAAAAAGGGCAGGGGCAATCCCCCCCTGTGCCGATGTTTGTCGGTCTTTCTATCATTCTGTCCTCAACAGTGTCTTCACGATAACTTTCGAACCAGTTATACTAATCATTTCAAATTTTGCATATGCTTTATTTGCTGTCTTTCAAAAAGATTAAAATTAATCTGATATCATTATCTCGATACCATTCCCACTTCTCATCACAGTTCAGGAAGATTTAACGAGAAATGAAAGACATCAGGACATGAACCAGACTTCAAATTTTGAAACTTGACACATGAAATGGTATCTAAAAATCACCTGTGTCACGTCTTTCAACTGATGGTTGGAGACTATGATACACAAGTCCAACGAACCAGCTAGTAACCCGTCTAAGGAAGGCGTGTATCCGTCGGTGGCTTCCTTTCATAAATAAACTAGAGCGTCATAAGTTCCACTATCGTCAAAATGGAGCGAAGCGATTTATTCAAACGTCAAAATCGGTCGACGAAAAGTGAAAATATCTTCAATTTGGTTTATTACCGATCTATCAGGATTTTATATCGATCCCGATCAGGCAATTTGACCATCCTGTGGTTCACACACTCATGAATAGTAACCCTTAGACTATCAAAGACCGCCACGACACCATACGAATTATGGGGTTCGAAGTGGTCAGTAAGGAAACTACAAGGTATATGTACCACAGGTGTACCACATTGAGTTTTGACGTGCACTTAGTTTAGCACCTGTGCGTAGAGAAATATGTTTGTACCACCGGTGGCCTACTATTGCCAAGAAAGCCAATTTCTAAATTTTGATCATATTTTTATTGGCAAATTTTATTGCAAGTAAACACTTATGGACATATACGTACCACCGGTGGGCTACTATTGCCAAAAAAGTTAATTTGTAAATTTTAATTACCTTTTTACTGACGGCTTTTATTTAAAAAAAAAAACACTCATTGAACATAATAGAAATTTGTCCTATTATGTTTGAGCAATTCTGTTTCTTTTCGAAACATAAGCTTGGTTTCCCTTTGCAGTTTTGGCAATATGTTACGACCCGCTTACATTTATTGCAAATATGGATTTATGTGCTTTAGCAAGTTTGTCATAACAACCAAGACACCGTTTTCGTACTTTACGGGCGTGTCCTTCAAGTTTGACAAGGAAGTACATTTTCTGGCCTGTGAGCGACTGCAAACAAAACAAATGCAACACCAGGAAGCAGCCATATGCAATTTGCATAGCATTGTGGGATGTTGTATGGGTCGCCACCTGGTAGCGTGGCCACCAGTGGTACACTAATGCGGTAAACTAAGTAAGTCAACTGTTCTAGCAATAGTGGCCACTGGTGTACTACGCATGCGTGACATAATTTTCGAAATATTATTTTTCAAAATTTTATATTGGTCAAAACAGAAATAAAAAAATGTGATAAACAAAGTTTTGCAATAGCCTAACAGTAATTGCCCAGCAGTGAAAACCTAAAATTGTATAGGATGCAGCAGTGAACGTGTTAATTTGTAATCGGGATCGGGCCATCCTTACAAGATATGCTTTTAGTTGCTTACAGTTAACAGACACATGTGAGACCGCTGATTTGAATTGATTTTAATTGAGAGCCGTGGCATAACGCCGCCTGTTTAACATCAACAATCAATTTTTGTACAATCGGATGCCTTTAACAATTAGAAACGGCTTCGCATCTCGTTGTTGTTTTGATTTTGGTTCTTGCTGTTGGTCCATTTTGTCACCAAGGTGGTTCCTCAACCCCATGTCCGATTCCGGATTTTTCTTTTGAAAAACCTTGTCCGGTCCCGTGGTACTGCATGCAAAGTGTGGTTTTGATAGTCCTTGTGGTTTTCGCGTGATACGCAGTCTAAGATTACATTGGAGTGTCTTCATAGCGGAGCTACGCTGCAATAAATAAATAAATAAATTTCCCACAAGAACATGGGCGGTCTGCGGAAGGGTGTTGAGCCACTAATATCGAGCCGAATTTTTAACTAGGTTGTAAATTGTCCCATCAAGAAATTTTGTCGCTTTACCCTGATTGCAGAAGGAGCTTTTTTTTAATAAAGCCAAAAGCTAGAAAAGCTACAAGTTCAAGAAGAACGAAAACAAGACGCTACTGCACCCTACACCATCATTTGAATAACGTCTCTTTGTCCCATCCCCCCATTCCTCCATTTTTCACAGCCCTTGGTCTATTCTTTGGGTACGTAGCCTATTTCCTTCCTGGATAAGACGTGGAATAAAGGATTTGGCGCTATCTTAGGAACCGAGGTACACATTGAGAGCCATATACGACGAGATGCATACAGGACCCTCTTTTTTATTCTGGCTATTTTTGAGATGAGAAAATGAGAGATCGATGGACTTTCACATTATAGAAATCAGATAGGTTGCTTTTAAAGCTATCTGGCTCCTTGCTGCCCCTTGCTTCAAATCCGCCTCCAGATATTCAAGAAAATGGCTACCCTGAAAGTGGGGGATAAACAAGAGCAGGGAGGGGTGGAAGTTCAGAGAGGAGAGGAGGGATGGGGGGGGGACACATTTTCCATTCCAAGATTAACCCCCTACTTTCGCGTAGGGTGGGAGAGACGTAGGGGGGCATCCGTCTTCGGCAATAGCTCATCAGTGGGTTTTTGATACAGTCTCAAATTTGCCTCCTGCTCAGTTATCAAAGTAGAACGGTTCTGATGTTGGCGTTTGTAGGGATGGAAAGGGAGGCGAGGTTTGTCGTCTCCAAGGAGTTTTCCCCTCTCTGGTCGTCCTAGCTACACAACCGACTCTGGTTGCCGTGGTTGCAAGAGGGTATCTCTGGCAACAGCGGAGCCGAGTACAGGGAAGGAAGGAGGGGAAAGGACCTACTCAATCGGGAACAACAAAGTGTACGCTTCATCGTTGAGTGACCAGGTTTCACTGCGGAAAAATCGACTGAACTTTAGTGGTCACAATAACCCACAACTCTTTATTTCTGCAAGACTGTTTCAAAACCTTGCTTTGAAACATTTAAAATTTCCGTGAAATTAAGGTTCAAATAACTGGTAATTTGTTTCCAGCACTTTGTACAGTAAAAGTGAAGACGTAGTTCCAGGTCCCTGATGGCATCACCAAACGTATAAGTTTACCAGGGGAAGGATAGCCAATGTGCAAACTAGGGAATGTTCATATAGTGAAGCTAAAAAAAAAGCACTTAAAAAATCGGTCAAAATTTAACCCTTTGTGAAGAACGCATTTGTTGCCAAACATTTCTTTTTAATTCACTTAGGTCAGTGGTGGGATTCGAACCGGCATGATCTTGGTTAGAAGACGATGATGAGATACTGGGGGCTGTACTTGGCCGCTCAGCCCGGAGAATTTACCTGGAGACCCCGCGTCTTGTCAATACTATTTTTTAACCGACACACTTTTACAACCCATTATGCTGCCATTTTCATCCACTTATGCTGCCATTTTCGACCCATTATTGTTATTTTTCAACCCATTATCCTGCTAATTTCAAACTTTCCTCTGCTATTCTAAGCCATATTTGTAAATCGAGGTTTGAGGTCCGTAAGTGAATAAAAATTATAAAAGTTTCCCAAGTTATGACTGAATTGTGTGCGAAACCTCTACTTTTTAGTCTTCTGTACAGCCGTACCGTCTGAGAAGACCATTGCAACGACTTTGTCCGTCCGTCGCTTTTTTCAACTTCGCAATGGTACCACATATTGACGACCATTGTTTACAACGTTAGATTCAGTGTGAGAAGTTAGTTAAATAACATGGCGAATTAAAACATCGTTACTTCCTTATAGCTAATAGAATTCTTCGACGTAACTAAATTAAATAATAACACTTGATCGTCGAATTAAAATCATAAGGTAACACTCCATAAAAACAAATGGATTTTAGCTTCGTTTAAAATAGTCTCGTCGCAGTGTTGCATGAATGAATAGGATTACCGTCGAACCAAATTCTCCATTAGGCCTATCTGCTACTTACGAAAATTAAAACTGCATTTTTAAAATTAGGCCAAAAAAATGAAAATTAGGCCTAAAATCATGTTACCATGTCAACGTCAAGTTGCTACGAGTCGCTGTTGGCTGAGTCCACAGCGTCTCTCTCGTCACTTCCCTGCTACCAGTGATCTATATATAGGCTACGTTGCGCGTTACGTTGTAATACTGTAACTGTGTGCCTGTAGGTGCACCGTGTTGCAGAAATGGCTTACTATACAATCCATATCTCCGTTAGCTGCTACTTACGAAATTAAAACGGCTGATTAAAATTAGGACTAAAAGCTGACAATTACGCCTAAAATGTAAAATAGGCCTAAAAGCTAACACATTTTTAACCGGCAATTGTAATGGCTACTGCTTTTAGATTAGTATAGCTGTTGTAGTGCACGATAGGGGTGTGCGCCTCAACATTGGAAGTGGAAGAACTGTACAGAAAACCTGTGCGAATAGGCATTCACTGTAGCCGCTTGTTTAATGTTAACCTTTTTGCAAAAGGTAACACGAAAAAGTATAAATTTTGCGCAAAATTCAGTCATAACTTGGGAAACTTTTTATAATTTTTATTCACTTACGGACCTCAAAGCTCGATCTACAAACACGGCTTAGAATAGCAGAGGAAAGTTTGAAATTATCAGGATAATGGGTTGAAAAGCTATTGCGAATACAGACATACACACATTAGACAGACACAAGAGCAAGATGAGTCGGGAAGCTGCTTTGCTCGGCTTCGCACCGCTCATCACGAAGCAATTACCCAGAAGAGCACATCAAGCCTTGAATCGAAATACAAATCCTGATTCGAAACATCTTTCGCGTAAGGCAGCAGGAATAGGGTATTAGAGGCGAGCAAGGACCAGAGAAAAATCCTAGCGTGGCCAGAGCTTTGCAGGATCCGTCCAGGGAACGAGCCAAAAGCTGGTTTTATAAGCTACGCTGTTTACCTCCCCCTTCATCACTGCTTGCTACAACGGGCGCCACAACAAAAACTTCTGTGAATGTCATTTCTTTTGTCACAGCTGAATTTGGCTCAACACGACCACAATTTTTTTGTCAGATGCCTCTAGCATGGTTTTGGATTGAAATATATTTATACTAGGAAACAGGCTTTGGGCCTGGCGGAGCGGATTGAAATAGCCAAGCCTCTAGGAGGTTACGTACAATGGTTGGCTCGATTTGCGCAGCTAAGAATGACTTGTGTACCAAATTTCCTTCTTTATCTCGATTGGCAAGAATTTGTTGGTCAAGCATCAGGGAGGGGCCACAGGAGGGATTGGGGGGGGGGGGGGCCCTTGGAGTATTTCATGGGGGTGCCATGGCTGGTTTGATTTGTGCTGCTAATAATACGGCCAATTTTACCTCAGCAATACTTTTGGGGGTTCCAAGCTATGTACCGAATTTCATTCCAATCCGACCTTTCGTTTTGGTTCCACCAAGACTACAAAAATGCAACCAACCATCCAACCTTTTGCAATTTGGTGTCCGTTGTAGGGTACGCTGCGCTTCCCCAATAAATGTTGGTGAGTAGTGCTATGACGTGGATTGAAAGTTGGGTGATTTTGTTTTACCTTGTATTACGTTCATTTGGATTCAGGTGCACTGTTGTCCTCAAATTCTAGACTTTTTTGGTCGCATTTGTTCTTAAATACGGGACTTTGGATGCATTGTTATCCCTCAAATTCTGGACTTCGCGGTATTTGATCTTAAACTCGGGCCTTACGAAAACCTTTGTCCTCAAATTCTGATCCTTTATGGTCAATTTTGTTCTTAAATTCGGGAACTTTGGTTAGCCTTTGCCTTAAAATTCTGGACGTTGAGATGGTGGTTCCTGATTTTAAACTCGACTCCTATAGGAAAACCTTTGCCTTCAAATCCAGGGCCTTTTGGACGCGTTTGCTTTTAAATCGGGATCTTGGGTGCACTTTTGTCCTCAAATTATGGGCCTTGAAGGTTACTATTGTTCTTAAATTCTGGTCCCTGGGTGCCCTGTTGCCCTAAAATTTGAGACCTTCAGAAGTACAATGTTTTGTGCTGTATTTTCCAATGAATCGTGACACTGATGCACTCCCGATATTACCAGTATACAGTTGAAAAATAGTATTACAAATCGTCGAAATTCTTTTCCTTATACGATAAAAGTCAATAATTTGATCTAATTGCATTTACAGAACAGGAGTCTTTGATTTCCTTTCTTAGGTATATATCACTTAAAAAAATCAAAACCATCTATAAACATCATAAAGATGCTTATAAATTACGCATAGGAAGGGGGAGGGGGAAGGTGCAACCACCATCACATTGTTATTAGTTTGATTGATCGTGTTCTGTACCTGCAGAAGACATGACCACCAGAATCATTGGACGTTCATGACCCCCTCAAACGCATGATTAATACACTATCGATCGGGACGGCCGGGAAACGAGAAGACATCTCGACGAAGAATGAATCGTGACAGCGCGGAAATCGTACAAAATCCCTTACCCACTGCCCCCCGAATGCGTCTGCGCAGTCCATTCACCTAAAGTCCTCGTGGAATAAACATCACTGTGTTGTGGAAATGCTTTCTTGGCCGCTCGGTTGGTTGGTTGCTTTCGTGTGGCGACTGTCCCCTCCTGGCACTGCGACCCTTGCCTCGACCGACAACAATTCTTTAGGTTAAAACTACTTAGAGCCATTCAAAACCAGAACTACCTATTTAGAAGCGTCAGAAAAACATTACGAATCTCCTAATAAAGAAGGTGAAGCTTGATTGGGGATGATGACTTGGTTTGGGTTACGTTACGTTTGCGTGGTTTTTATATGTCTGTATTCGTAGGAATATTCCTGGTTGTGAGTAGTCTTAACTAGGGTCGACCCAATTCTTCCGGCCAACTGATGAATGGTGACGTATGTCTATGGCAAGGATGCTGTAATCTGTTCCCGACGTCTGTTTTATTGTCGTTTCAGCAAAAATAATGGGTTTTGATGATATCAAAGACGGAACAGCAAGAAGATGACTTGAAGTGCGGATCGAGAACCCGGCGGTTTGCAACTGCAAGACAAATGAGTGTATTGTGAATGTTACGTATGGCTTGTCCTACATTCAATTCAGATCTTAGGCAACAGACGATAAATTAGGGTTGTGCGACGTTTATAATGACAGTTATAAAATTATTACGTTTCCGACCTTCGCCCCATGTGACACGAACTAGTCACTGATACGGCCTTCATGGCCACACACAAAACAAAAGCACAGGTACCAGGTGTAGGTGGAAAGACTGATATGTGGGGGAAATCGTTACTAGGAGATGATAAATAGTTAGTTCCATGTTGTATAGTCCTTATCGCATGGTACCTAACTTTCACAAGGCTAAAAACGATCTGAATGTGATATTCATATCGCCACACTAAAGTGTGGTGATGGGATATATCGTTACACTAAAGTGTGGTGATACGGATGGCGTACACAGTAAAGTGCGGTGATGTCACATGACGTGACTGTGAGGTGAACGACGTAATTTTTAAGTGATGAAGTTTCCGTGGTGTGAAACACTATAATAGACATCAGTATGTCCATCTATCTATCTATATAACTTGAAATTTGAAATAAAATTTTTGAAATTTCGCAAACAAAAATTTTATTTCAAATTCCTCACACAAAAACACGCGAAAATGTGGAAACACTTTGTATTCATTTAACCAAACCACCTGTTCATAATCACTTAATACCTACAGCCAATCACCTACAAGACTACATTAAGTTATGCAATGACGCTGGCATCAACACATTTCCACCAATCAAAATTCAGGGACCCGCTATTTAAACCATAGCCGACCGAATTCTCTCTCATTCGACCAGCAGACTTGGGTGAGTTAGGTTTGACTGTTGGCACATTCTTTTGAATTGTGTTGACTTTTATTTTATTTGGTTTTAGTTTTTAGCATGGAACCTTGCATCCTTATGACTTGTAAGTTTTATCTCCATGGCTCTGCTCTGCTGTTATTTTATTAATTTTTATTTTTATATTTAAGTTGTTTGACATGTTTTAAACCCTTCACCTGAAAACGGTTCCGACCTTGAAACCGAAACGTCGTGATTTCGTTGTTTCACCAGCACTTGATGGCTACTCTGTATGTGTTTTTAAAGGCGTTAGTCAGCATAGTATACTTTATTTTAGAACAATAGAATATAATTAATTCTTATAATTGTACATGACAGGCGTGGTTTCCCCGGACTTTCCTCTTCTGATCATACATCGCATGGGGCGGGGGGGGGGGGGGGGCGAGACAAAATGTTCATAATATACCACACAGCCGCTGAAATAAGGTGGTAGTCTCTTACATATTCTGGCCGATATCAACAGCAGGGACTTTGCAAGGAATCTTTTACGATCACCGACCACACCAACCGTTCAGCCCCGATGATCTCCGATGATCACCGTATTCTGTCGTTTTCCACACGTTATGAAGTGACGGGCCCTAAATTCGTAATGCCGCGCTACATTTTCCCCCGGACTTTCCTCCACTGAAAGGCTAACTCAATTTCCAAAAACCTCCGACTATTATTCTTTACCTCTACGCCATTTTTATCTTCGATCGCTGAAAGATGCGGTTTTATGCCTTACAGTTAAGTCTTCGCTTCCCCTCGGCTTTTGAGATATTATACGGCGCTAGGCTGCATAGGATTATCATTAATTCTCACCAGCCATCGGAAGAAAGGCGCGTAAAACGGAGCCATTGTGGGGACACGCGCTTTACACTTACGATTATCCATTTCGCCGTTGTAATCACGACATTACAATCTCATATTGACCTGCAGAGGGAAGTCATTTAACCAACGCCGTAGCTGGCCCCCCCAGGGGTCGCTTGCAATAATGGCGGCAAACGTCGGTTGAGCCGGCGAACCACCGCGAAGCTTTTCACGAACGCGGCGATGGTTTCTGGCTGCTTATTTGCTTTGTGCTGTGCATCTCAATAAGCGAGGGTCGGATAGGTCGTGTAAGGCTGTTACCGCTGAGGTGTGGGGTTTGGTCGATTTCGTTTTCTTTTTCTTTTTTTATTGTGCGTGCCTGTTGCAGATCGCGGCAGTACAAAATCATAAGCTAGAATAATAAATAAAGAAAGGTGTGGATGACTGAAGCAAAAATAAAATACTCCAATACACGAACGTGACGTAATAAGTTATAATAATAATAAACAAATTTTAATAAACAAATTATATACAATATTTAAAATGATATTATAAAAATACTAAATTACACTAATGTTAAATGATGTAATATAAAATATATGAATGAATAAAATTTAATAACAAACCACCAGTGATGTCTGTCCGTGTGCGCAGGAACATCTTCACTTAACGTGATCACATTGACAAATTTGATGGCTGGGTTTACCATTTTACCGTCATCGATATGTACATACATAGTTTGCTTGCACCGAAGCATAGGCCAGGGGCTATTTCGCTTGAACCGTTCGAGAAAAGAAGCAGTCATTGTGAGAACCAATCAAAACGCAGCG
>JAHWFP010249173.1:0-16027 GCA_023313725.1 Lithobius niger
CTTCAGGAAGCAATGCTGATATGTGACATCACTCAGCCACTATGACCTCCAAGACTATGGTCACTAAGACCACAGCAGAACCCATAAACTGACAATCTCTCACACTATCCTGGTCAGCCAGATCAGCTTCTTCAGGAAGCAAGGCTGATCTCTGCCATCACTCAGTCTCTATTTTGTTTTCAATCTCTTTTGAAGCGTTCGTAGTGGTCATTAACAGGTTAACGAGCGGGAAGAATCAACGCAAAATCAGTAAGGAGTATTTTAGTCCAAGATTGGGTATATTGCTAGCTACTGAAACATGACTGAAATGCTATCTATAAAGCCTAATTAACTTAAGAAAGGATTTGTTATAATCCAGTATAAGTTATGTCAAAAAAAATAGGACTGCAGATATGAAATCAACAAATTAATGAGCACTTGCAAAAGTAAGTAACAAACGAGTGACCAAGCGTAGAAACATTTGGCATCAACTGTGATTTCAAATAAAAACGGTTTGATTATTATTTCTGGGTCGATATTAAGATTTACAGCGTACTAAATAATGGCAATTTTTTTTAATTTTACACATCCAAACACATTATTCGCTTCAAGAAAGTAACCCCAACGGTGGACTCGCACAGACGATAGTAACACAATATCCTGCAGAGACGTTGAATGTTTAGTAGAATTCTATATTTATTGAAACTAAGTAATTGTTTTATCTTAGTTTATTAAAAAACTAACACTGTTTTCCTTTTTAAATGATCATTAAAAGCGCAAACCTATAAAACAGATTTTGGGGACCTATGATAGTATGGTCTGACGCCCAAGGAAGCTCACTTTAAAGACGTTCTTATTTTTTTTACATTTGATGCCAAATCTAGTACCAGAACAGCATCCAAATCAATTCAATGACCACGTCATATGGGTGACAAATAAGATGAAATTAAAAAAAGATGTGTGTGTATGTACAAATAGGCATCTGCCGTACAAATTCATCTATTTATTTACATTAATTTGTACAGCAGACACCTTTTTTCCAGTGCACACATATTTAAATTTCATGTTATTTGTCGCCCTTAAGAATGACGTGGTCATTAAACTGATTTCAAACGTTTTAGTGGTAGCTTGATTGTTGTCTTTAAAATTTTACATGATCGCATCCCCTCTGTCTTGCCCTTCTTTAAAGTTTCGGACTTTACTAATACTAGAGGCCACGTTCTCAAACTCGTTCGACCACCCTTCAAGCGGGACTGTAGAAAATACTTTTTTCTTTGTCCGTGTTGTTCCGGTGCTGGAATGATCTTCCTGATCGGGTTGCCATGGCTTCTACTGTTGCGACTTTTCGTAGGGAACTCAACACCGTTGATTTTAGGAACCATTTGCACCACATTGAGTGCTTCTTTTTGTCACATGTTTAGTCGGCCACTCTAACTATACTTTCATTGGTTGTAACCAGCCAGGTTACATTGTGTTGCTTGACTTTTAATCTACTTGTTTAATTATTTGAGGGTTGATGTTAGGGGCTCATTAATGCACCCTTTCTTGTTCTCTCCACCTTCCTATGGTGGTAAACCTATATTATTATTATAGGCACACTAATATTTCGAGGGCAACGGTGATTTGCGACATCAACCGCGATTACTCACATTTTCGACAATTGGTACCAACATAGGTGCAGAAACCAAATTAAAAACAGTAAAATTTGTTGTTTAGCAATTTAAGCTTTAACCCACATAAATTCACTGTCATTTTTCGCTGTTATTTACGCTGTTAAAACAGTGTGCCACTTAATATCATATCCTTAACCAGAATGATGTATTAACAGTATGTACTCTTCCTTCCATCCGTACAAATAAACATACTCCGTCATAAGCACAACATGGAAACAGCTATAATTTTCGTCGTAGAACTAAAAATTATTTCGGCTTTTGTAGCTTAAAACAAGAGACACACTGTTAAAAATTGAACCGTAAGTTACTAGCAAAAAGAACACATAATTTGTCTCCAGTTCTTTGTACTGTAAAATTGTGGTTCATATCGTTTAAAGACCGGTTGCCACCAAATTAGCATGCACCATCAAGGCATATCGAGTTCACTCTCTCAGGAAGCAAAGGAATGCATAAAGCAAAATTTTTAAACGCAACAAACAAGCCACGTGACTCCTTAATTATTGAGTAAAAATTTAGTACGCCCTCGTGCACCTGTAAACAAGCTATAAAGGTTTACGATATTAATACCACTAGATGGCGCCAGGGGATTTTGTTTACATTTTTCCGTGACGCCATCTAGTGACATCAGTATCGTTAACCTTCATAGCTTGTTTCCAGGTGCACGAGGGCGTACCAAATTTTTACCCAATTCTTAAGGAGTCACGTGGCTTGTTTGTTGCGTTTAAAAGTTTTGCTTTGTGCATTCCTTTGTTTCCTGCGAGAGAGAACTCGATAGACCTAGATGCTGCAATTCTTATTTGGTGGCAACCAGCCTTTAAAGCTTGAGTAACTTGTGAGAAAACAAATATTGCAAAATCCTGCCCCTGGGACATCATTGGATCAAAAAGTAGAGAAATGTTACGTAAAATCTTAAAAGAATTACAGGACTGTCAAATCTTACTGGGAACTTCACTTTAAAACTGAAATTTTTTACAGTGGACACAAGCAATGAACACGATTTACTGAAACGTAAAAACTGCAAAATCCAAATACTGTTATTTACAACATAAAAAGTGGGTGAAAAATCATTATCAGGTTTAATACGTCTTTCCCACATACATCATTACCAAATTGCTCCTGGTTAAGCTGCCTATGTGTTTTCTCTTATACTTTTTTAATGTATAAGTTACATTATTTCGACTTAGGTGTTTTAGTTTTTTTTTAAGTCATGTGCATTAATTTTTTTTATTTTATTTTGTGTATTTTCTGGCCAAAAATTGAAACTGTTTACATCTTATGCAGTTGGGGAGGTCGTTCTAATGTCCTGGGTGCAACTTCCTTCCTGCTAATTAAATCTTTCAAAAATAACAAATTAAATAATAGTTATTGGTTAAAAACTATTGGTTATCGATTTTTAAACCACGCCTGCGATGATTTGGCCGCGAGACATGCAAATACGTTGAGGAGGGCGTAATTCCCGAGACGATTTGCATGTCGAGCGGCCAAATCATCGCAGCCATGGTTTAAAAATCAGTAACCAATTGTTTCTTAATAAATAACTTATTTATATCACGGTTGGGACGTCAAGCTAACTCGTATTTAATTAAAACGTGTTTGTGTTTTGTGAAAATATCTCGGAAATGACTAAAGGTCATTCCATTTTAGTTTACTGAGGGTGGAGTGGTTGGTAGACCGACGAGTCGTTTGCGTCCGTTTGTGGGGGAAGTGGGCAGGAAGGATACGCAGCATCGTTTCGATATATTTCACGCTAGCCTAGTCGCTTGTGTTTTCGAGCCTTTTCGTAGTGATAGAACTTTGATAAAAGGCTGCAGGGATAGAATGATATTGTGGGAAGGTATGTAATTCATTTTGAGCGTTTGTAGTTTGAGAATTGTTTAAAAACTGCGGTAATAGGGTATCGGTATGAATGAAGGTCATTGCATTTTAGTTTGTGGAGGGAGGGGGGGAGTTAACGCAGCGTGAATGGCTGAGATATCGGCCAGACCAAGAATTTAAATAAATTATTGGCCAGACGTAGAAGAGTTTGCAGGGATGGGATTTCATTCCTTTTAAGTAATTAAGTTTTGTACGTTTTTATTGCGATACGTATTTTTTTCACGATGTATTGGTTGTTGGTGTGTGCGTTCCCAGTCGTGTGATCCGGAAGTTTCAAAAGTGTGGGTTATTGACAAAAGTGTGAGTTATCGGCAAAAGTGTGAAGTAACTTAATAACCCACACTTTTTGCGATGACGCACACTTTCGGTGTTGGTTAACGGGATTTAACCAACGGAAATTTAGCATGGCGTTGAGTTAGCGTGACGTCACAGCCATGGTATAAACTTTATTAGACTGTTATCAAATTTTTTTCAGTCTTGGTAGGTAGCTCAGGTGAGCTGGTGAGGTAAATATGTCTATCAGCAGAAACGATAATTTAGGCCTACACCAGCTGAAATCGGGTGGGGGGGGAATTTGCTTACCTGATGGATAATTTAGGGTCCCATTAGTGGGCTGATATTGATTCCAGCTTAAAGGCAAAGGATGATTAGCATGGACACATTCACTACCTTGAGGCAACACGTTTCGCAAATTGATATTAGAACAGCTGAGCTCAACTAAGCTCATCTTCATCACTTAAAACCTAAATGTAAATCAAGGTACATTTTGGTGGTTTGGACGTCTAAATTTCATGTATGCTAAGAGGAGACCACTATTCCATGAAAATATTTCCCCGATTACGTTTAGGTTTTTAAGTGAGTAAACATACTTAATATTATATAGTAAAAGCACACTAAATAGCAATACCTGCAATCGATATGGTTCACTGAGTATGCTAGGAAACAGTTTTCAAAGCAGTTGTTGTAATCGGCATTTGAAATACAGATATTTCCAGTTCTGTTCAGAAACTTTACCTAAATTCAGGAAAATAATTCAGTTTAAGAGCGATGTTATTTTTTTTTAGCATTTGACTAGGGTATCGAGAACAAGAGCAGCATGAATAGCGCAGTGGAATATATTCGACGTAAAGATGGATCGTGTAGAGGAGAAATTACCACACTGGCAAAGACTGGTTAAAGTTCATGATTATACTTCACAAATCAAACTAACATGGCGAAGTGGAGATATTTACAAAAACGGTAACCGAAAGGTTTGGAGGATTGGAAAGAAGTGAAGGCTGCCAACAGCTCAGCCTTGTTTACAATTTATAAACAATATAACATCATTAAACGACACCTAAACTATTCTTGCGGGTTGCCTATATTACATCACTACGGCAACCAGCTAACTTGATGACGTGGATTTATGTCCAAATCATCATGAGGAGTCCGGCATATAAAGGCGTAGACCCCAGGACTCTTCAAAAACTGACTACTGACTATCAATAGTTATTGGAAATATTCCATTTGTCTGAAAAATTATATTTGTTACCTACATTTTAAGTTGGAAGACAGATGCTTTCCAATATTTTGTTGTAGTATTATTTTATAGCTTCCTGTCATTAAAGTCCATTAATTTAAAATGCGGACACCTGTCTTACTTAAACACCCGCCACACTACCATTTCAATGTAGGTGGTTGAACACTTTTACAATAAAAATAACAATAAAAAACTTTAACCATCATGGAAATATGGTAAGGAATACGGAAGGGCAATAAGCCAAATAACATCGTTCCATATAGAATTAACATTGTCGCATCAAGAACTCTACAAGAGGGGCTTTGTCAAGGGCTAATTTAAAAGCTCTTACTGAGACTGCACCATCAGCAACACCAGGAAGCGAGTTCCAAGGTGCTAATACTTTGTAAGTATAATGAATTCAAAAAGAGATAAGCCCACCGAAAAAAGACAGTGAACAGTCTTATAGGTTAAGTATTAAGTCTGATTTCGGCGTCCGAAGTTCAGTTGGCTCTAGAGCCGCCCTCCATAAACGATCTTCAGGGAAAGATTCCGAAACCCCAACAGGCTACGTGTGAAACTGCTTTGGTCCGATTCCGGTAGGACAATATTCTAGTTTTCTACAACATTCCTTTAAAATGACTGACCATACCATACTCTCCAAACTCCAGTGACGTTAGTCTATGCTTCATATAGCTGATGATTGTCCAGTGTATCACAAAATCAATGTTCAGACTTATGATGTATACTAGTTCGAGATGTTGCACACTGTTTATTTTTCACATTATTTTCTGCTTCTATTGTAGCAAGAGAAATATGTTTGCGTATTACGATGCCTTGAAATTGCTTGCTCCACTCGCTCAATCCATGAACCCTGTTCTTTAAAACTGAGGAGTAAGTACCTTTTAAAGCCAGGATATCACATTTTCCATGCGTCCAGCAAATTTTAGCCAAACAATTGGAAAATGTATGTGCCGATTATTAAGTACGATATTTAATACAACGGAAACGTGTCTTGTGGGCGTTTGTTTATATCTATATTTATGTTGTGCGATGTGTTTAAGTGATTCTGAACGAAGTGATCAGGTAACTGATAAAACTGGCATTCGTTTCTTTAATACTTCAACCACGTAAAAAAAGACGTACGTGTGAACACTCATGCTTGACAATTTATTATTCATACAATTATGGCTCGTATTTTGTTCACTTATTCAGTGTGCCGTCATCCTCACTGTATCGAAGTTGGTGGATTGTCAGGATGTCAGGATGCAAGCCCTGCCTTTGAACCCTAATCTTTGACTGTCTTCTTTGACAGGACCCAATTTCTGCCTTTTCTCTTTTACTTTGACTATCTCTTTTTGGCAGGAGCTGTGTCTTCTGCTGGCTTCCTCTTTTTACTCCCTCTTTATTGCTAAGACTCGAGTCCTGCTTTTGATTCCCTTTTCTGTGACTATCTTTTCACTGACAAGAAAGTCTTGCCATTGTCTGCCTTATCTTTACCATCGGTTTTTTTATTGGACCTGAGTCTTAACTTGACTCTCTCCTGACTAACACTTCACTGACAGCATGCGAACCCCACCTTTGAATCTCTCTTCTTTGAGTACGTCTTCTTTGACCAGATCCAATTCTTGCATTTGGCACTTTCTTCTGGACTACTACTTCTTTGACAGGAGCCAAGTCATCACTTTCACTCACTCTTCTTTGGCAGAACAAGCGTCCTGCCTTGGACTCCCTCTTTACTTCTCTGGCTACCTCTTCTTTGATGGCACCCAAGACATGCATGTCATTCTCTACTCTATGATTATTTCTTCCGTGACATGAGCCAAGTCATCCCTTTAACTCACTCTTCCTTGACTTCTTCTTTATTGGCTGGGCCAAAGTCTTAGCTTTGACTCCCTCTTCTTTAGTGCATCTTCACTGACAGGTCGAGAGTACAGCCTTGAACTCCCTCTTCTTTGACTATCTGTTTGACTTCTGCTTTGGCTCTTCTGTGACCAACTAACAACTGATAGATCCAAGTACTGCTTTTTGACCCTCTTTTTGCTTATTCTCTTAGAGCATCAGTCCACACTGACTCTCTCTACAACAACAATACCTATTCTTTAACTCCCTTTTCTTTGACTGCATCTTTGATTCTTGATGTGAGTCTTCTTTAACTATTTCTTCTTTGAAAGGAATCCTGCCTTTGAAAGGAAACTAGTCCTCCCTTTGACTCCTTCTTTGACTACATCTTCATTCACAAGACCCGAGTCCAGCCTTTGACTACTACTTCTTTAAGTACCTCCTTATTGAGATGAACCGAATCTTAGCTTTATATCCCTTTTCATTGCTTCCTCTTTTTTGACAGGCCCTAGTCCTGCCTTCGTCTCCCTCTCCTTTGACTATCTCTGTGTCTTGTACTTTGAATTTCTTTGACTACCACTTATTTGACAGTCTCTTCTGTAACAACCCCTTTGACGTGAGCAGTCCTTCCTTTACCACCTTTTTCTTTATCTCTTAATTAAGAGGACGAGAGTGGGTTGCTGTTCACTTCCTTTTCTTTGACCCTTTCACTCCTACTTCGACTTTTCTTTGACTACATCAATTCTCCCTTTGACTACTACTCCTTTGATTTCCTCTTCAGTCATAGATGACGAGTACATCTTTTGAATAACTATTCTTTGACTACCTCTACGCTGATAGGACTCGAATCTTTCCTTTAACCCCCTCTGCTTTGTCTGTGTCTTTGACTACTACTCCGACACTTCATTGACTACCTCCCTCATTAGCAGTACCCGAGCCCTTTTCATTCACTTCCTTTCTTCAACTACCTCTTTGATTCCTATTTTGAATCTGATTGTATGTCCTTTGACAGGACTTGTGCCCTTCCTCTTCATTAACAAGATCCTAGACCTCCCTCAGTCTACCTTTTTATTGACTATGTACTAATCTGACTCTTCTACCTCTTCACTGATGGGACCCTAGTCTTGCCTTTGACTCTCTCTCTCTCTTCACTGACAGCAGCCAAGTTCTCCTGTTAGCTCCCTTTTCGTCGACCGGATCGAAAACTGGCCTTTTACACTCTTTTTCTTGAGCGCAGCTGAATTCTTCTTTTGACTTCCTCTTCTTTTACTCCTTCGTTTGCAGGATCCGAGTTCGCGCTTTGTATACCTCTTTGCTGAATACCTCTTCATTGACGTGGGCCAAATGGTGCCTTTGATGCCATTTTCTTTGACAACCTTTTCTTTGACATGGCCGAAGTCCTGCCTGTGATTCTATTCTATTCTTTGATTACGTCTTCATTGATAGTACCTGACTCCTGCCTCTCACTGCCTCTTTTCTGACCACCTCTTTGTTGAGAGAACCCAAATACTTCCTCTGATTCTCTCTTTTTTGAATACCTCTTCACTGATAGTGCCAAGTCCTGCCTTTGACTCCTTCTTTGGAAGTTATTACCTCTCTCCAGGCAGTGCAAACTGTAGACAGATTGGAACATTGGACAAATAATAAGTGCTATTCAAACCAAATAGATGCACTATTCAAGCCGGTTCATTACTGACGGTTTTTTTTCTAACACGGATTCCCTTCTGTAAATACAGGTAAAATAAAGTGACATTTATTCTGCTTATCACATGGAATGACAGCGTGAGAAACTACCAGACTTTACCAGCAAACAAGTTATCTATTCCGTCCCATCTAGGACTTCTACCATCATCTATGGTTTCCCAGTTCAAATGCCTGAGCTGCCGCATCTCGTTACTGAACATCTTTCTGGTTTTAAAACTTCGAATAACAAAAAAAATAATGTCAGGATAATGAGTCATGGCGACATATATAAATATATATGTAATAAATCAAGAAAACATGTTTCAGAGAGCAAGACATTTTTTTATGTTAAGTGTCAACATCTCGCTGGATTATTTCTCCAAGCCTCACCCTGGCCAGAAAGTACATAATGTTTAACTACCAAGTTTGATGGAGATTTAGTAGCTGGTGGTGCCTCATAGTATATGCTAAGGCATCATTACAGCTCAACTAAGTTTTGCTATTATAACATTTTATATTCGATTTGCATAGATTCGCCTGTAGTGTTTAGGGCCTTAATAAAGTCCAAATAAAAGAATTAAATTATTTTAGTAACTAGGCCGATTGGAAGGAATGTTCATCATCTTGTTTCGTATACACTGATGCTGATGCTTACTTGTCTTACTGTTATCCTAACTTCGGTATGTCCTCCAACTCCATGAGAACGTAATTTACGGATCATTGGATATTCTCCAGGCTCGTGAACATACACCTGAAAGAAATCAATTCTACATCACGAAAACACAAAGAATCTTCTTATTCCTGATTTACCCGGAAATAGGAAAAAATGCAACTCTGAACTATTGAAAATTGAATATATTGTGTGAAGCTAGATGTCGCAGAATGTTTTGAAATGCGGTTCACAAAAATTTCAGTGTCTACAATAAGTTTTGTATTTAACACAATATAGGTTTTTCTCAGGAACCAAATATATACAAATCTCTAGTAAATGTCCTTTCATCAATGTCTAAATAATAGTGTCCATGCCAAAGTAGACTTTCAGAGGGACAATTGTAGCTATTTACTCCCTTCAGATAAGCCACAAAAACAGAGCATATGCCATACTTTTCCATTGATTGGGGCTATCTTTAGCCATACAAAATGCTCTTCATAAGGACAAAATTATAGCCACTTCTTTATTGTTGCCTGTACCTAATGAAGACCATAGTTGTTTAAAAAAAAAAACTATATTCTAAATTGAAATAGAAAAGTAACCCAAATTAAAAATAAACTCGAGGTTTTTACTCGCTCTTGACCATTTTAGGAGGAGTAGTCTCCTTCCGTCCCACAACCCTGCTAGCAAAATATTCCTAAAAGTTCTAGTCAAATTTAAACCATAGCTGCTACTCATCAAAACAAAGCAGAAGTTCCCTATGAACATGGGTCCGGAAATGCTTCTTTTCCGAGATATCACAGGGTGAAGTCATGTAATTTCATAGGCCTATTTGTCTCTTAATGGTTTGTAATGTTTTGCAATCATTTTAATTACAGCAAAACAAACTACAAATTAATCAATACTCTCACAAGCTACTGGAATAGTTTGCGGCGAGAAATAACTCATAATCAAACACCTACCAGAGGGGGCCTACAAAATACTCCCCCCCCTTCCAGGGAGCCACTTGAGAAAAGAATGTTTGTATGGCACAAACAAAAACAAGTGTTTAAAACCAAATCAGGCTCGTACTGGCCCAGATGGTGTGTCGGAGTAAGCTTCTCTTCTCCCTTTTCAGAAAAGAAAATAGTATTCCTCCACCCCTCTCCCAAAAAAAAATTTTTAAGCTTACTGTATCAGTTATTAAAATAGCAGGCCCCAATGGGTTGGCCTGCACCCTCCGGTCCAACACTGTTCTTGTTAAATGTTATTGTGATATTTGCTTTTTCGTTGCATTCATATTTGCATGTTGCTTTTGTTCAAACCCCTAAAAAGGGAAAACAAGCAAATGTAAACAATATCATGTAGGCCGTGAGATATAAGCAGTACTGTAATTTGATACATTTTTAGTATGGTAAAAAACAATTAGTGGAAGTAGGGGACAAGATATTATTTGTTTGAAATCCTACACATTATGCAAATGTATGTAAAACACGGGTTGGTATTTAAAACCATGTTGTTAAATTGGCTGGTTAGCCTTCGAACCAGTATATTTCAGTGCTGGTTACTTGTCTGAGAGTGACAAAATTTATTTCCAAAAAAAAAGCGTTGACTTGTGTTGATACAATGCATCGTTACACTAATGCTGAGATGGCAGACATCCATTACACGTATGAACGAGTGAATGGAAGCAGCAGCGCAGCCCAACGTCTCTCTCAGGAAACCTACTACAACAATAGTATACAGCCAAAGATACATTTAGTGACATCCATTGTCGTCTTGCTGAAACAGGATCATTTCTGACTGCGGTCGAGACAGGTAGCAGGTACCAAACACCTGAAGCTGAAGAACGGGTGCTCAACATGATCTATGATGTGGATCCACGAAATTCAACGAGACAGGTCACCAAAGAAATTGGTGTTTCACATCAAAGTGAGTGGAGAATACTGCAGTAATTTCTTCACCCATATCACATGCAGCGAGTGCAGGCTCTCTCCCTAGCTGATTACCCTCCTCGTGTAACGTTTTGTGAATGGTACATGCAGCAGTGTGTTGAACTAACCTTTAAGCAGCATGTCTTCTTCACAGACGAGGAAAGCTTCACACGGAATGCAATTGTGAACTTTCAAAACAATTATCAGTGGTCTGATGAAAACCCATATGTTATCACTCAGTCGCGGCATCAACATTGGTTCTCGTGGAATGTCTGGGTCGGAATCATAAGGGACTACCTCACTGGACCAATGTTTCTGCTTCGCAGACTCAATGGTCCCAATTACAGGAATTTCCTGGAAAATGAGCTGCCTGCATTGATGGAGGCTATTACATTGGGATCAACTTTGGTTCAAGCATGATGGTGCTCCAGCCCATTTTAGCCTCACTGCTAGGTAATTTCACAACCATAGCTGCCCTGGGCATTGGATTGGTAGGGGTGGACCAATTACATGGCCTGCACACACACCGGACGTTAATCCTGTAGACTTTTTCTGTTTGGGGATACCTCAAAAGTCTTGTTTATGTTACGCCAGTTCCAGAATTTATGAGACCGTATTGTGGATGGGTGGAACAGAATTCCGGGTACACCTAGAATTCTCGAACGTGTTTGACAATCCATGGTGCGACGCTGTGGAGCTACCGTTGCTGCTCACTGAGGCTACTTCGAACACCTTATTTCATGTGTACTACAGTAGTTCATTACAGCAGTATTGAAAGTGTGGCAGGTTTGATTTCTGCACAGACGTTGCTTGGTGCTTCAGTTATTGTGCATGGAGTGTGAAGAAACATTTCAGGACAATGTAATTTGCTTTTTCTTTTGCTTGCCTTGTGCTCCAAAAATGATTACCTCAGGAGCAATTGATTATCATTCCTGAGCAGTGACAACTGACAAAAGACTGTTAAATTGTTTTGCCATCATTTGATGTCATCGAGTGTCTCTTGTCAGACACAAACACTTGTTTGATCACTTGTTTTCACCATACTAACGTTCATGTCGAAAGTGGCTCATTTGGGTGGGTGGGCACCACTATCCCAGTAGTTTGAGAGTGTATTGAATAATTTGCTGTTAGTCTTGTTGTGGATTGCAAACAGTGGATTGCAAACCAACGCTAAACACTTGTTTTTGCCATACCAACGTTCCTATTGCAAGTGGCTTATAGTAGGGTGGGGTGGTGGCAATAGTTTCTAGTAAGCCCTCTGGTAGGTGTTTGATTACCAGTTATTTTCAGCCACCTATTATCCCAGTAGCTTGAAAGAGTGTTGATTAATTTTCAGTTTGTTTTGTAAATTTAAAATGATTACAAACCATTGTTACAGCCAGTATGATACAAATATGAATTACTTAACACCACCCAGTGTTACATCTGAAAGGAAGCATTTTCGGACCAATGTTTATAGGGACTTTCTGCTATGTTTTGATGAGTAGCAGCTATGGTTAAAATTTGACTAGTCCTATTAGGAACGCCCTGGTATACATCGGGATTAAATCACCTCTAATCATAATGCAACTAGGCACATCTCCTGTTAGGTTTATCAGTTTTTTGATGTAGTAGAAGAGATGATTAAGTAATGCTGTGAGTAATGCAATAATGCGTGTACTGAGGGAGTAACCAACTCTATGACATTATCAGATGATATGGTTTCATTGGTTATTGAGACAGTGGAACTGGAGATAGGCTAACGTTGGAGAATCTGGAACATAGTGAAGAAGATGGTCTTAACATAAATGACACACAGACTAAAGCCATGCGTATGAAGATGAGGAAGTTCTGGAAGTGGATATGAAAGGGGTAAGGATACAGCAACAAGTATTTGGAAACAATTATAACAGAGGAATGGCGAAGTGAAAAGGAGTTAAGAGGTAGAACTGGGATGTCAAAACGTGCTTTTAAGAGAAAGCAGATATTGTTCTGTGAGAAAAAAATTTCTGGCATTTAGAAAAACGTTGCTAAAGACTGCTTTTGTATGGGGCTAAAATGTGGACAATGATGAGGAGTGAGACGGAAAGGCTAGAAGCATTTGAAATGTGGCTGCGGAGGAGAATGTAGAAAAATCAAATGGACATAGTTAAAAATGAAGAGATTCCTAAAAGAATTAGTGAATAAAGAAGTTTGTTAGAAATGGTGAAAAGAAGGAAGATGAATTAAGAAGGAAGTATTTTACGTGGCAAAAGTTTTATGAAAGAGGTCATGGCATGGTGGAAAGCATGAAGAAGATGGGAAGGAGATTGAAATATGATGTATGATTTAAAGGAGGGAAGCTATGAAGGTTTGAAGATGCAGGTACAAGATAGGCCAGATTGGAGACGAGGATGTGAACATCAGGAACCTACTGAACAAGCCGAAAAACAATGATGATGATGTGTAGAAGATTTAACAAATGGGGATAGGAGGAACTAATTTTATAAAATTAATAATCCAACCTTTTCAAGAGACAAAGGTTGGTGGATGATTAAGTGGTGATAATACGAAAGAAAGTAATAATACTCCATTCTACATGATCTCGAATGAATATCTCGGGAACTAGCCCACATTTTCAGCTAGAAGAACGTCGTTTTCCAACATATTTCCATTATTTCCATTATTTTTTTTATCTCAAGACACAATAATAAAACCTCCAGACAGCAAATTCTTAACCACAAAAAAATTTACGATGCTAGAAGACTGCAGCATTGAACTTTAATAAAGCAGGATGTTTTTTTGTTCCTTTAACTGAAAACAATACACACACACACAGGTTGTTGTCAAATGATTATATTTTGATGCTAATATTACAATTTAGCATTTTTTCTCAGGCCATACAGCTAAAATTACCTGGCTATTGACTGATCCTGCATACATCCATGAAGAATGCGCCATGCACATTACTTTTGCACCACATCCAACCGCATGCTCTTTCTGTTACGACCACAACTGAAAGTGTATTTACCGAGACAAAATGTCAGTTTTAGTTGTGTGGTCTGAGAAGTTGTGTGGTCAGTATATATTATAAGTATTGAAATATAATCGCTTGACAATCCCCTGTGCGTGTTGGATTTTCACTGAAACTTTCTTTCATGCGTAATTCTTGACAATAGAATTAGTGAAGTATTCCAAATTAGAATTACAATAGCTAGATTTAGAATTAGAATAGTGAAATGTTCCAAATTACATTGTTGGATAAATGAAAATGAAAATTTTTAAGTAGATCTTCCTATGAAACAATGTTTATAGTTTTTATAGTTTCCCTGCAAAAGTCATTATTCCCCTTTAACGTTTTTCATAGAAGCTGTGCTGCTAATATGGTCAAGAGGGTTTCTGAAGGTTTTGAGGATCAATCATTTAATAGTTGGATTTCGTATTTTGAATACAACTTTGTGGAATAAGTCGCAGTGGTTCAAATTGTAATTACTATGTTTTTTTCTATGATACAAAGTAGTACAAAGTAGTTTAGTTAGGGATGTACCTTTATATTAAAGGTACATCCCTAACTAAATGGGTTACGACGTTGGTACAATAGGTTATGGATAGGGTGTGACTTACTGGGCTTACTGACTTTTTACTGCACGTGTGGCCAGGATACAAATGCAACAAGATTTCAAATCGTCCGTATTCAGTTGGAATAGGTTTTAGTGAATCTAAAAAATAAAAATAAATACTCAGTTATCGGAGAATACTGACATAATTTTGCTTTGGTTGTGAAAGCTACTACCAAACACAGACTATAAAAAACAGACTATGAAAGCTACTACCAAACACAGACTATAAAAAAGAAGCGTTAAAAAATTATCTTCGTATTAATGTGCACTTTTTCATTGGCTCTTGGTGGTAGGAGGAATTGCAATCAAAGAACAGTTTTTTGATGGCGACTTTCATGGCGACTGCAGCATTTCCCTGCTATTATTTCACTTTTTTTTTCATTATCCGAAATGTATAAACAGGCTGGTGGTATGAGGTCTGTGCAGTATGTACCATTTTTAAAACAATGGAATTGTTGATTTCGACTTAGTTAAGCACATCCAGTATGTGGTCGTTGGGTCTAACCATTTGTTTAACCGTTATTGTTTCTATTCTCTTTATTAGCTTGTCTGATTTTTACCACAGATATTGACTTTTTCAGCAGCATCAGCATGACCTTTAAAATTCATGGCAACATGCTGGGGAGTTATTGACTCCAGCATTACATGAGAAATCTCGGTTGGTCAGGACAATTTCCTGCGATTTGTTTGGCCCAATTCGCTTGGGTCTTTTTCGTGCACCTTCAAATATTATGCACAAGACGTGGGCTTGTGTTTAACCTTTTTTCACATTTTTTTATACCGACACCCTTTGTCGTTATAATTGTAAAGTTGGCCACGACTAGCTTCCATTGTGCATTCCATTGTGCATTTATTTCTTAACAATGGTGTTTATTTTGCAACTGACAGCCGACCATGGGAGTGTACGGAGCCATACAATTGTTTACTAAACCTCCCGAAAATTATATGGTATTTACCCCCTAAATTAATGAATGACTTAAATTTTATTATGAAATCTTTAAGCAACTTTGTTTCCAGTTAACAGGTTGGTAAACAACATTATCAGTCAATTTCTTTTTCTCTATCAACCACGAACACACAATAACGTGTCCAAACATATAGCATAGGATTATTTGCGCGAGTTATCTTGTTCTATCCAATTATAATAAAGTGACTTACGGCTCTGAAAGGTAGAACAGTATCCATACAGCAGAGGAGAAGTGGTGATGAACAAAGCTTCTGTGGTTTTCTGCAGCATAGACAGACATGTATCAGTAATACTTAAATTTGATATCCTTGCAAAATAATAATTTGATGTCCTTGCAAAATAATAATTTATGAAATGCATACAAAGG